>CM056057.1:616666-845512 GCA_029574335.1 Rana kukunoris
GTGAGCAGAGCACCTTCTTCCACATGTTTGGTGTGTCTCCCAGGGGGCAGCAGAGCACCTTCTTCCACATGTTTGGTGTCTCCCAGGTGGCAGCAGAGCACCTTCTTCCACATGTTTGGTGTGTCTCCCAGGTGGCAGCAGAGCACCTTCTTCCACATGTTTGGTGTCTCCCAGGTGGCAGCAGAGCACCTTCTTCCACATGTTTGGTGTCTCCCAGGTGCCAGCAGAGCCCCTTCTTCCACATGTTTGGTGTCTCCCGGGTGGCAGCAGAGCACCTTCTTCCACATGTTTGGTGTCTCCCGGGTGGCAGCAGAGCACCTTCTTCCACGTGTTTGGTGTGTCTCCCAGGTGGCAGCAGAGCACCTTCTTCCACATGTTTGGTGTCTCCCAGGGGGCAGCAGAGCACCTTCTTCCACATGTTTGGTGTGTCTCCCAGGTGGCAGCAGAGCATCTTCTTCCACATGTTTGGTGTGTCTCCCAGGGGGCAGCAGAGCACCTTCTTCCACATGTTTGGTGTCTCCCGGGTGGCAGCAGAGCACCTTCTTCCACATGTTTGGTGTCTCCCGGGTGGCAGCAGAGCATCTTCTTCCACATGTTTGGTGTGTCTCCCAGGGGGCAGCAGAGCACCTTCTTCCACATGTTTGGTGTCTCCCGGGTGGCAGCAGAGCACCTTCTTCCACATGTTTGGTGTCTCCCAGGTGGCAGCAGAGCACCTTCTTCCACATGTTTGGTGTGTCTCCCAGGTGGCAGCAGAGCACCTTCTTCCACATGTTTGGTGTCTCCCAGGGGGCAGCAGAGCACCTTCTTCCACATGTTTGGTGTGTCTCCCAGGTGGCAGCAGAGCACCTTCTTCCACATGTTTGGTGTCTCCCAGGTGGCAGCAGAGCACCTTCTTCCACATGTTTAGTGTGTCTCCCAGGGGGCAGCAGAGCCCCTTCTTCCCCATGTTTGGTGTCTCCCAGGTGGCAGCAGAGCCCCTTCTTCCCCATGTTTGGTGTCTCCCAGGTGGCAGCAGAGCACCTTCTTCCACATGTTTGGTGTCTCCCGGGTGGCAGCAGAGCACCTTCTTCCACATGTTTGGTGTCTCCCAGGGGGCAGCAGAGCCCCTGCTTCCACATGTTTGGTGTCTCCCAGGTGGCAGCAGAGCACCTTCTTCCACATGTTTGGTGTCTCCCAGGGGGCAGCAGAGCCCCTGCTTCCACATGTTTGGTGTCTCCCAGGTGGCAGCAGAGCACCTTCTTCCACATGTTTGGTGTCTCCCAGGGGGCAGCAGAGCACCTTCTTCCACATGTTTGGTGTCTCCCAGGGGGCAGCAGAGCCCCTTCTTCCACATGTTTGGTGTCTCCCAGGTGGCAGCAGAGCACCTTCTTCCACATGTTTGGTGTCTCCCAGGGGGCAGCAGAGCCCCTTCTTCCACATGTTTGGTGTCTCCCAGGTGGCAGCAGAGCACCTTCTTCCACATGTTTGGTGTCTCCCGGGTGGCAGCAGAGCCCCTTCTTCCACATGTTTGGTGTCTCCCAGGGGGCAGCAGAGCCCCTTCTTCCACATGTTTGGTGTCTCCCAGGGGGCAGCAGAGCACCTTCTTCCACATGTTTGGTGTCTCCCAGGTGGCAGCAGAGCACCTTCTTCCACATATTTGTGTCTCCCAGGTGGCTTGTGGCAAACTTTAAACGACACTTTTTTATGGATATCTTTAAGAAATGTCTTTCTTCTTGCCACTCTTCCATAAAGGGCAGATTTGTGCAGTATACAGGGACTGATTGTTGTCCTATGGACAGAGTCTCCCACCTCAGATCTCTGCAGTTCCTCCAGAGTGATCATGGGCCTCTTGGCTGCATCTCTGATCAGTCTTCTCCTTGTATGAGCTGAAAGTTTAGAGGGACAGCCGGGTCTTCGTAGATTTGCAGTGGTCTGATACTCCTTCCATTTCAATATTATTGCTTGCACAGTGCTCCTTGGGATGTTTACAGCTCAGGAAATCTTTTTGTATCCAAATACAGCTTTAAACTTCTCCACAACAGTATCTCGGACCTGCCTGGTGTGTGTTCCTTGTTCTTCATGATGCTCTCTGCGCTTTAAACGGACCTCTGAGACTATCACAGTGCAGGTGCATTTATACAGAGACTTGATTACACACAGGTGGATTCTATTTATCATCATTAGTCATTTAGGTCAACATTGGATCATTCAGAGATCCTCACTGAACTTCTGGGGAGAGTTTGCTGCACTGAAAGTAAAGGGGGGCGGAATCATTTTGCACGCCCAATTTTTCGGTTTTTTATTTGTTAAAAAAGTTTGAAATTTCCAATAAATTTCGTTCCACTTCATGATTGTGTCCCACTTGTTGATGATTCTTCACAAAAAAATACAGTTTTATATCTTTATGTTTGAAGCCTGAAATGTGGCAAAAGGTCGCAAAGTTCAAGGGGGCCGAATACTTTCGCAAGGCACTGTATGTGTGTATATATATATCTTATTATTATTTTTATTTTTTTACACTGTCCCTTTTTGTTAGCATTTTTATTCCTAATAGAAATAAAGGATGACAGGTGCTCTTTATGGAGAGATCTGGGGTCTATAAGATTCTTTTTTGCTACAAAATTACTTATCACCCCCGAAATATTTGACATATATATTTATATATAAAAAGAGAGAGATATTTTTTTTACCCATAAAATGATGGGCGCTGCAATGTTTTATGTCACACGGGATTTGCGCAGCGATTTTTCAAACTAAATTTTTTGTGAAAAAATACACTTTGATGAAATTTAATGCAAAAACACACACAATATATAACCCAATTTATAACTCCTCTTTATGGAGAGATCTGGGGTCTATAAGATCCTTTTTTGCTACAAAATTACTTAGCACCCCCAATTTTTTTTGTATATTATATATATCCTTTTGGAGAAAAAGAAAAAGCAGATAGAGACGTTGCCTTAAACAGATTTAGAGAGCTATGCTTCCTCCTGCCTGCAGCAGACCGATGACATCATCTTAGCCTAGGTAAAGCCACTGAGAGAGAGGAGACTGCGGGAATGCTTCTTCCTGCCTGCAGCAGATGGATGACATCATCTCAGCATAGGTAAAGCCACAGTCCTCGGTCCTCTCTCCCCCCTTCCTTCTCCTCGCTCCTCTCTCCTCCCTCCTCCTTGGTCCTCTCTCCCCCTTCCTTCTCCTCGCTCCTCTCTCCCCCCTCCTCCTCGGTCCTCTCTCCCCCTTCCTCCTCCTCGCTCCTCTCTCCTCCCTCCTCCTTGGTCCTCTCTCCCCCTTCCTTCTCCTCGCTCCTCTCTCCTCCCTCCTCCTTGGTCCTCTCTCCCCCCTCCTCCTCGGTCCTCTCTCCCCCTTCCTCCTCCTCGGTCCTCTCTCCCCCCTCCTCCTCGGTCCTCTCTCCCCCTTCCTCCTCCTCGGTCCTCTCTCCTCCCTCCTCCTTGGTCCTCTCTCCCCCCTCCTCCTCGGTCCTCTCTCCCCCTCCTCCTCCTCGGTCTTCCCCCCCCCCTCCTTGGTCCTCTCTCCCCCCTCCTCCTCTGTCCTTTCTTCCCTCTCCTTCTTGGTCTTCTCTCCCCCTTCCTCCTCCTCTGTCCTCTCTCCCCCTCCTCCTCAGTCCTCTCTCCCCCCTTCCTCCTCCTCGGTCCTCTCAACCCCCTTCCTCCTCCTCGGTCCTGTCTCCCCCCTTCCTCCTCCTCAGTACTCTCTCCCCCCTCCTCCTTGGTCGTCTCTCCCCCTCCTCCTCGGTCCTCTCTCCCCTCCTATTCGGTCCTCTCTCCCCCCTCCCCCTCCTTGGTACTCTCTCCCCCTCCTCCTCGGTCCTCTCTCCACCTTCCTCCTCCTTGGTCCTCTCTCCCCCCTCCTCCTCCTTGGTCCTTTCTTCCCCTTCCTCCTCCTGGTCCTCTCTCCCCCTCCTCCTCCTTGGTCCTCTCTTCCCCTTCCTCCTCCTGGTCCTCTCTCCCCCTCCTCCTCCTTGGTCCTCTCTTCCCCTTCCTCCTCCTGGTCCTCTCTCCCCCCTCCTCCTCCTTGGTCCTCTCTTCCCCTTCCTCCTCCTGGTCCTCTCTCCCACTCCTCCTTGGTCCTCTTTCCCCCTCCTTCTTGGTCCTCTCTCCCCCTCCTCCTCGGTCCTCTCTCCTCCCTCCTCCTTGGTCCTCTCTCCCCCTCATCCTCGGTCCTCTCTCCCCCCTCCTCCTCCTTGGTCCTCTCTCCCCCTCCTCCTCCTTGGTCCTCTCTCCCCCCTCCTCCTCCTTGGTCCTCTCTCCCCCCTCCTCCTCCTCGGTCCTCTCCCCCCCTGACTCACTGCCCTTGAGATGACAACGATGCTGCACGAGGAGCTCACCAGAAGCACGTCATGGGTCAATCTACCATGAGAGCCGCTCTCCGCCTTGTCCTCCTCATCCTGCATATTCATGCTTTCATTCCTGGATGACACTCGGCCCCCATTCTCCACCAAATCCATCCCAGGAATACGAGTGCAATCCATCGGGAGACTTTCACTACCTCTTCCCCGGATCACACTCAATTATTCCTCTGAATACAGTCTGGGCCACCGAGAGATGGATTCCGAGACACCACATACACCCGAATTTCCCCCGAAATAAAGAGGACCGGTCAGTAACCCCCATCAATACAATCCTGACAGTAGAAGCGTCATTTTCCAGATATGTTCCACCTTTTATCATTAAGAAGCTGTCCTTTAGCTCCAGTACAGGCTGAGATGATGTCATTGGTCTGCTGCAGGCAGGAGGAAGCATTTCCTCAGTTTCCCAACAAATGCAGCCAGTTTCCCCATCAAATGCAGCCAGTTTCCCCTCAAATGCAGCAAGTTTCCCAATCAAATACAGCCAGTTTCCCCAACAAATGCAGCCAGTTCCCCCCCCCCCCCAAATGCAGCCAGTTTCCCCTCAAATGCAGCCAGTTTCCCCACAAAGGCAGCAAGTTCCCCCCTCAAATGCAGCCAGGTTCCCCTCAAAGGCAGCCAGGTTCCCCACAAAGGCATCCAGGTTCCCCACAAATGCAGCCAGTTTCCCCAACAAATGCAGCAAGTCCCCCCCCCCTCAAATGCAGCCAGTTTCCCCCCAAATGCTGCCAGTTTCCCCCTCAAATACCGCCAGTTTCCCCAACAAATGCAGCTAGTTTCCCCTCAAATGCAACCAGTTTCCCCCCAAATGCAGCCAGGTTCCCCACAAATGCAGACAGTTTCTCCTCAAATGCAGCCAGGTTCCCCCTCAAATGCATCCAGTTTGCCCTCAAATACAGCCAGTTCCCCCCTCAAATGCAGCCAGGTTCCCCACACATGCAGCCAGTTTCCCCACAAAGGCAGCCAGGTTCCCCCTCAAATGCAGCCAGGTTCCCCTCAAAGGCAGCCAGGTTCCCCACAAATGCAGCCAGGTTTCCCACAAATGCAGCCAGGTTCCCCTCAAATGCAGCCAGGTTCCCCTCAAAGGCAGCCAGGTTTCCCACAAATGCAGCCAGTTTCCCCACAAACGCAGCCAGTTTCTCCTCAAATGCAGCCAGTGTGCCCTCAAATACAGCCAGTTCCCCCCTCAAATGCAGCCAGGTTCCCCACACATGCAGCCAGTTTCCCCACAAAGGCAGCAAGTTTCCCCCTCAAATGCAGCCAGGTTCCCCTCAAAGGCAGCCAGGTTCCCCACAAAGGCAGCCAGGTTCCCCACAAAGGCAGCCAGGTTCCCCACAAATGCAGCCAGTTTCCCCCCAAATTCAGCCAGTTTCCCCACAAATGCAGCTAGTTTCCCCACAAATGCAGCCAGGTTCCCCAACAAATATAGCCAGTTTCCCCTCAAATGCAGCCAGTTTCCCCCTCAAATGCAGCCAGTTTCCCCCCAAATGCAGCCAGTTTCCCCCCAAATGCAGCCAGTTTCCCCCTCAAATGCAGCCAGTTTCCCCTCAAATGCAGCCAGTTTCCCCTCAAATGCAGCCAGTTTCCCCCCAAATGCAGTCAGTTTCCCTTCAAATGCAGCCAGTTTCCCCTCAAATGCCACCAGTTTTCCATCAAATGCAGCCAGTTTCCCCCTCAAATGCAGCCAATTTCCCCCCAAATGCAGCCAGTTTTCCATTAAATGCCGTCAGTTTCCCCCTTCAAAAAACAGCCAGTTTCCCCAACAAATGCAGCCAGTTTCCCCCCAAATGCAGCCAGTTTCCCCTCAAATGCCACCAGTTTTCCATTAAATGCCGTCAGTTTCCCCCTTCAAAAAACAGCCAGTTTCCCCAACAAATGCAGCCAGTTTCCCCTCAAATGCAGCCAGTTTCCCCTCAAATGCCACCAGTTTTCCATCAAATGCAGCCAGTTTCCCCCTCAAATGCAGCCAGTTTCCCCCCAAATGCAGCCAGTTTTCCATTAAATGCCGTCAGTTTCCCCCTTCAAAAAACAGCCAGTTTCCCCAACAAATGCAGCCAGTTTCTCCAACAAATGCAGCCAGTTTCCCCCTCAAATGCAGCCAGTTTCCCCCTCAAATGCAACCAGTTTCCCCCCAAATGCAGCCAGTTTCCCCCCAAATGCAGCCAGTTTCCCATTAAATGCCGTAAGTTTCCCCCTTCAAAAACAGCCAGTTTCCCCAACAAATGCAGCCAGTTTCCACCTCAAATGCAGCCAGTTTCCCCCTAAATGCAGCCAATTTCCCCCCAAATACAGCCAGTTTCCCCAAAAAATGCAGCCAGTTTCCCCAACAAATGCAGCCAGTTTCCCCCTCAAATGCAGCCAGTTTCCCCATCACATGCAGCCAGTTTCCCCCCAAATGCAGCCAGTTTCCCCCCAATTGCAGCCAGTTTCCCCCCCAATTGCAGCCAGTTTCCCCCTCAAATGCAGCCAGTTTCCCCCTCAAATGCAGCCAGTTTTCCATCAAATGCTGCCCCTTTCCCCCATCAATAGGGATGGGTTTTATGTTCGGGTCAAGTTTTGGTGCGTAGTTCCCCTTAAAATCCATACCAGACCGAAAGGGTCTGGTATGAATTTTTTGGGGGGAACCCCACGCCATTTCTTTTTAATTTGGCCCAGGGTTACCCTTAATACCCATACTAGACCTGAAGGGCATGGCAATGGAATTTTTGGGGGACCCCTACGCATTTTATTTTTTTATTTTTCAATGACTTTCAATGACTTTTCTCTGTATTGCCGGGACCCGACCATTCATGAATAGCCGCGAGTAGTTTTAAATGACTTTTGTGAAGGGACAGTTCTAAACAAGGGGAACATGCGCTATTTTACAGGCATACTATAGACACCCCCAGGTACGAAATTTAAAAGGAATATTTCACTTTTATTGTTTCACTTTCAAGCATTATTAACCACTTCCATACCGCACGCCATCATATGACTTCCTGGACATTCGTGGGGGGATATCTGAATGATGGGGGCAGCTAGAGGCGTCATTCAGATATCCATCTCTTCTGCCGGCGATTCTGCGCATCATAAGAATGATCATAGCGGCGGTTCCACCGCTTGATCGTTCTTATAGGTGGTGGGAGGGGACATCCCCCCCCTCCCGCCGCCATCCGGTGCTTTTTCGGGCTCTCCCCGCACCATCGGAGGCCTGGAGAACGAATTGGTCGCCGCCTAATGAAGAGCATGAGCATAGAGATTTCCGGTGACCAGATGGTTTCTATGACCATCGGAGGTCCGGGTGCGACGTTATGATGTCACGCCCGGGTACCCGGAAGCAAACAAAGCCGCAGTCGCGGCTGAAAGCATGAGATCTGTGATTTTTTTTCACGATCTCATGCTTACCAGCCTGGAGGAGAGATGTGGGGGGAGGTCTTATTGACCCCGCCTCTCTCCATAAAGAGGACCTGTCACTAACAATTCCTATTACAAGGGATGTTTACATTCCTTGTAATGGAAATAAAAGTAATAAAAAAAATAATAATAATTTAAAGACATAGGGCCAGATTCATGAAGAGTTAGGCTGGCGTATCCAGTGATCCGCCAGCCTAACTGTCACTTTAAGCCGGCGTTTCTGTTTTCTATAACCAGAAAACAAGAAACGCCGGGTTGGAGTTCCGATGCGATCGGCGTAATTGAATTTCGCCATCGCATCGTTACTTCAACTTAAAAATGGCGCCGGGGGCGTTCCCGCTGATTTACGCTCAAAAAATATGTTAATGAGCGGAAACCGGCAATTCACGATCTTTTTCGGGCGCGACGCAGTGACTTTACGACGTTTCCGGAAGCGATACGCGGCGTATAGATAAAGCAGCCCCCTAGTGGAGTATCCTATGTTAAGTATAGCCGTCGTCATCGCGTCGGAAAAAACCCAAAACGCATCGTTTGCGTAAAACATTCATGAATGGGGACGTGACGTCATTGACGTTCACTGACAGAACTTGGAGCATGCGCACTGGGATGCATTGACACTCGACGCATGCGCAGTACGTTCGCCGCGGGATCGCGCATAGTTAGAATACTACATGCCCCGTACCCGCCCAATTTGAATTCCGCTGGCTCATTTGCGATGCGCTGCCGCAACTTTAGGAGCAAGTGCTTCATGAATAACAGCACTTGCTCCTAAAATTTCTGCAGCGTAACGCAAATGAGATGCGTTACTCCAGAGCAAAGATGCTCCAATCTACCTGAATCTGGCCCAAAGTGTAAAAATAAAAAAAGTTAAATAAAATGTAAAAAAAATATTAAAACGCCCCTGTCCCCCCAGTAGCTCGCGCTCAGAAGCGAACGCGCGTGTAAGTCCCGCCCACATATGTAAACGCCATTCAAACCACACAAGTGAGGTATCGCCGCGTGCGTTAGAGCGAGAGCAATAATTCTAGCCCTAGACCTCATCTGTAACTCTAAACTGGTAGCCTGTAAAAAAAAAAATGAAAGCGTCGCCTATGGAGATTTTTAAAGTACCGAAGTTTGGCGTCATTCAACGTGCGCAATTTTAAAGCGTGACATGTTATGTATCTATTTACTCCGCGTAACAACATCTCTTACGTTATACGAAAAAAAATTGGGCTAACTTTACTGTTTTGTTATTTTTTAATTCACAAAACCGTTTCTTTTTTAGTACAGCGATCGGGCCGCTTAAAAAAAAATAACCCCACAGTAACCGCGGGGAAGCCTCTTTCATTCCAACAGGACGACTGCTAATTTACAGCTTTATTTCCAATTTCGCATATGGCGGCAATAACTCGTCTTTTTTTTTTTACGTTACGTCGCGTTTGTTTGCTTGCCGTCGCCGCTCCTTGGCACAGGTGATGCGCCGCCGTCTAATAATATATTTTTGCTGCGATCACAGGACCCGCAACATCAGGCGTCTCCAAATCAAAACATTCCCTGATCAGCCATATGCTCGCACCTAAAGCAAAGAAACACGGATTTACATAAGACGAAGTATATGTTTACCGGATTGTCAACATTTCTGGCAAGGAACGCGAACGCACAAAAATCGCTGTCTCTGTCCCCCCCCCCCCCCCCGCCCGCCCTCAACAGGCAGGAAACGTTTGGTTACAATGTAGCAAATACTTCCTCCAGCGGGCTGGCTCCAGCTCTTCGGGGGATACATGGAAACCCTTGGGGGGCCCCCAATTAGACGATGGCATTTGTGCGGGGGAGGGGGGGGCGCACACGCTAATGCATGGCTACACGCACTACATGCGTTGCGGTGATATTCATTCTGAAAGGAAACACACAGCATAGTACATTGTGGTCCAACCAGTTAAAAAATGTTGACACATTTTTAGGCGTAGACATCCCATTGGTTTTAATAGGCTGCCTTAATGCAGCGCACAGTAAAAGGCGATATGAAACGCGTCAGTACGCTTTATTAATGTAAATGATGCCCTTCCCTTCTATCCACACCTCTTCCATTCACAATTTTTGTATATCTATATATAGGAGGTGAAAGGAGGGTCTGTAACCCCCTCAGAAGGTGAAAGGGGGTCTGTAACCCCCTCAGAAGGTGAAAGGAGGTCTGTAACCCCCTCAAGAGGTGAAAGGGGGGGTCTGTAATCACCTAAGGAGGTAAAAGGACAGTATTTAACCCCCCTCAGAAAATGAAACGGGGTCTGTAATCACCCCCTTTAGAAGGTAAAGGGGGGTCTGTAATCAGCTCAGGAGGTAAAAGGGGTCTCTGTAACCCCCATCAGGAGGTGAAAAGAGGGCCTGTAACCCCCTCAGGAGATGAAGGGGGGGTCTGTAACCCCTTCAGGAGGTAAAAGAGGGTCTGTAACCCACTCAGGAAACCCATGATGGGACACTATTCCTCCCACTGACACCAATGATGGGACACTATTCCTCCCACTAATACCAATGATGGGACACTATTCCTCCCACTGACACCAATGATGGGACACTATTCCTCCCACTGATACCAATGATGGGACACTATTCCCCCTACTGACACCAATGATGGGGCACTACTCCTCCCACTGACACCAATGATGGGACACTATTCCTCCCACTGACACCAATGATGGGGCACTATTCCTCCCACTGACACCAATGATGGGACACTATTCCCCCCACTGACACCAATGATGGGACACTATTCCCTTCCACTGACACCAATGATGGGACACTATTCCCCCCACTGACACCAATGGTGGGACACTATTCCTCCCACTGACACCAATGATGGGACACTATTCCTCCCACTGACACCAATAATGGGACACTATTCCTCCCACTGATACCAATGATGGGACACTATTCCTCCCGGCATTATATACAGTGGCCAAAAAGTTTTGAGAATGACACAAATATTAATTTTCACAAAGTCCGCTGCCTCAGTCTTTATGATGGCAATTTGCATATTTACTCCAGAATGTTCTGAAGAGCGATCAGATGAAACAAGTCCTTCTTTGCCATGAAAATGAACTCAATCTTAAAAAAAAAAAACATTTCCATTGCATTGGTGAAGAAGGCTTCAGGACGCCCTAGAAAGTCCAGCCAGTGATCGGGGCACCACCAGTGCAGAGGAGGGGAGATCGGGGCACCACCAGTGCAGAATTGGGGGGATCGGGACACCACCAGTGCAGAGGAGGGGAGATTGGGGCACCACCAGTGCAGAGGAGGGGGAATCGGGACACCACCAGTGCAGAGGAGGGGAGATTGGGGCACCACCACTGCAGAGGAGGGGAGATCGGGGCACCACCAATGCAGAGGTGGGGAGATCGGGGGACCACCAGTGCAGAAGGGGGATTGGGGCACCACCAGTGCAGAGGAGGGGAGATCGGGGGACCACCAGTGCAGAGGAGGGGAGATAGGGGGACCACCAGTGCAGAATTGGGGGGATCGGGGGACCACCAGTGCAGAGGAGGGGGAATCGGGACACCACCAGTGCAGAGGAGGGGAGATTGGGGCACCACCAGTGCAGAGGAGGGGGAATCGGGACACCACCAGTGCAGAGGAGGGGAGATTGGGGCACCACCAGTGCAGAGGAGGGGGAATCGGGACACCACCAGTGCAGAGGAGGGGAGATTGGGGCACCACCAGTGCAGAGGAGGGGGAATCGGGACACCACCAGTGCAGAGGAGGGGAGATTGGGGCACCACCAGTGCAGAGGAGGGGAGATTGGGGCACCACCAGTGCAGAGGAGGGGAGATCGGGGCACCACCAATGCAGAGGTGGGGAGATCGGGGGACCACCAGTGCAGAAGGGGGATTGGGGCACCACCAGTGCAGAGGAGGGGAGATCGGGGCACCACCAGTGCAGGGGGGGGGTGATTGGGGCACCACCAGTGCAGAACTTGTTGCTCAGGAATGGTGGCAAGCAGGTGTGAAGACACCGACACACACACACAGTGAGGAGAAGACTTTTGGGGGACGGTCTGGTGTCAGGAAGGGCAGCAAAGAAGACACTTCTCTCCGGGAAGAACATCCGGGACAGACCGATATTCTGCCGAAGGTCTAGGGAATGGACTGCTGAGGACTGTGTGTGTGTGGCGGGGGGTGGGGGGGGTCATTTTCTCTGATGAGTCCCAATTCTAATTGTTTGGGGCATCCGGGGAAAACAAAAACTTGCAGAGAGAAGAAAAGATGACGCCACCATCAGTCCTGTGTCATGTATCCTGAGACCATTCATGTGTGTGTGTGTGTGTGTGGGGGGGGGGGGGGGGGCGGCTTCTCAGCCAATGAAAGGGGCTCACTCACAATTTTGCCTAAGAACACCGCCAAGAATAAAGACTGGTCCAAAAACCTCCTCTGAGAGCCACTTAGTTATAACTTTGGCCTTCTGGTAAGGAGCTCCATCATGCTGGAGAAGTCATTGTTCCTCACCAGACTCTTCTTGGATGGTCGGGAGAACCAGTGCAGAGAACCCACGCATCCAAGAAGAGTCTGGTGAGGAACAATGACTTCTCCAGCATGATGGAGAACCCAACCATCCAAGAAGAGTCTGGTGAGGAACAATGACTTCTCCAGCATGATGCAGAACCCAAGCATCCAAGAAGAGTCTGGTGAGGAACAATGTCTTCTCCAGCATGATGGAGAACCCAACCATCCAAGAAGAGTCTGGTGAGGAACAATGACTTCTCCAGCATGATGCAGAACCCAACCATCCAAGAAGAGTCTGGTGAGGAACAATGTCTTCTCCAGCATGATGGAGAACCCAACCATCCAAGAAGAGTCTGGTGAGGAACAGTGACTTCTCCAGCATGATGGAGAATCCAACCATCCAAGAAGAGTCTGGTGAGGAACAGTGACTTCTCCAGCATGATGGAGAATCCAACCATCCAAGAAGAGTCTGGTGAGGAACAATGACTTCTCCAGCATGATGCAGAACCCAAGCATCCAAGAAGAGTCTGGTGAGGAACAATGACTTCTCCAGCATGATGGAGAACCCAACCATCCAAGAAGAGTCTGGTGAGGAACAGTGACTTCTCCAGCATGATGGAGAATCCAAGCATCCAAGAAGAGTCTGGTGAGGAACAATGACTTCTCCAGCATGATGCAGAACCCAAGCATCCAAGAAGAGTCTGGTGAGGAACAATGTCTTCTCCAGCATGATGGAGAACCCAACCATCCAAGAAGAGTCTGGTGAGGAACAATGACTTCTCCAGCATGATGCAGAACCCAAGCATCCAAGAAGAGTCTGGTGAGGAACAATGTCTTCTCCAGCATGATGCAGAACCCAAGCATCCAAGAAGAGTCTGGTGAGGAACAATGTCTTCTCCAGCATGATGCAGAACCCAACCATCCAAGAAGAGTCTGGTGAGGAACAATGTCTTCTCCAGCATGATGGAGAACCCAACCATCCAAGAAGAGTCTGGTGAGGAACAATAACTTCTCCAGCATGATGGAGAACCCAACCATCCAAGAAGAGTCTGGTGAGGAACAATGTCTTCTCCAGCATGATGGAGAACCCAACCATTCAAGAAGAGTCTGGTGAGGAACAATGTCTTCTCCAGCATGATGCAGAACCCAACCACCCAAGAAGAGTCTGGTGAGGAACAATGTCTTCTCTAGCATGATGGAGAACCCAACCATCCAAGAAGAGTCTGGTGAGGAACAATGTCTTCTCTAGCATGATACAGAACCCAAGCATCCAAGAAGAGTCTGGTGAGGAACAATGACTTCTCCAGCATGATGCAGAACCCAACCATCCAAGAAGAGTCTGGTGAGGAACAATGTCTTCTCTAGCATGATGGAGAACCCAACCATCCAAGAAGAGTCTGGTGAGGAACAATGACTTCTCCAGCATGATGGAGAACCCAACCATCCAAGAAGAGTCTGGTGAGGAACAATAACTTCTCCAGCATGATGGAGAACCCAACCATCCAAGAAGAGCCTGGTGAGGAACAATGTCTTCTCCAGCATGATGGAGAACCCAACCATTCAAGAAGAGTCTGGTGAGGAACAATGTCTTCTCCAGCACGATGCAGAACCCAACCATCCAAGAAGAGTCTGGTGAGGAACAATGTCTTCTCCAGCATGATACAGAACCCAAGCATCCAAGAAGAGTCTGGTGAGGAACAATGACTTCTCCAGCATGATGCAGAACCCAAGCATCCAAGAAGAGTCTGGTGAGGAACAATGTCTTCTCCAGCATGATGCAGAACCCAACCATCCAAGAAGAGTCTGGTGAGGAACAATGTCTTCTCTAGCATGATGGAGAACCCAACCACCCAAGAAGAATCTGGTGAGGAACAATGTCTTCTCCAGCATGATGCAGAACCCAACCATCCAAGAAGAGTCTGGTGAGGAACAATGTCTTCTCCAGCATGATGGAGAACCCAACCATCCAAGAAGAGTCTGGTGAGGAACAATGTCTTCTCCAGCATGATGCAGAACCCAACCATCCAAGAAGAGTCTGGTGAGGAACAGTGACTTCTCCAGCATGATGCAGAACCCAACCATCCAATAGGAGTCTGATGAGGAACAATGTCTTCTCCAGCATGATGCAGAACCCAATCATCCAAGAAGAGTCTGGTGAGGAACAATGTCTTCTCCAGCATGATGGAGAACCCAACCATCCAAGAAGAGTCTGGTGAGGAACAATGTCTTCTCCAGCATGATGGAGAACCCAACCATCCAAGACGAGTCTGGTGAGGAACAATGTCTTCTCCAGCATGATGGAGAACCCAACCATTCAAGAAGAGTCTAGTGAGGAACAATGTCTTCTCCAGCATGATGGAGAACCCAACCATCCAAGAAGAGTCTAATGAGGAACAATGTCTCCTCTAGCATGATGGAGCTCCATGCCATAAGGCCAAAGTCATAACTGAGCGTCTTGGGGGAACAAAACATGGAAATTTTGGGTCCATGGACAGGAAATTCCCCAGACTTTAATCCCATTTAGAACTTTTGGTCCTCAAGAGACGGGGGAACAAAAAAACAAAAAACACAAAGTGACAAACTCCAAGCATTGATTATGGAAGAATGGGGGGGCGGCCATCAGTCAGGACGTGGCCCAGAAGTTGAGTGACACCATGCTGGGGGGTAATTACAGAGGTTATATAAAAAGAAGGGTCACCACTGAAAATATTGACTCTGCATAAACTTCACGCCATTGCCAAGAAAAGCCTCAGCCACTTCTAGAACGTTTGTCATTCTACTTCCGTATCCCATAGTAACGTCCGACGCAAAGATCTACAAACACTGAAGCCGCAGATTTTATAATAACGTGTATTTGCGTCTTTCATAAAACTTGTGGCCCCGGTGGCCCCCGGCGGTACTGCGGCAGTATGAAGAGACGCTCATCGTTACGTCCGGCTTCTCCTCGCCGACCTTCACGTAGGAAGGAGGAATGACTTATGTAAGACCTCCAATCCAGCATCAGGTTCCTCAATCTGGAACAATGAGTCTATTAATAGTACAGCCAAGGAAAGCTGAACAATGGTGTTGTGTTCAACCACCACCACCCTCCGAGGTGACAAGTCCTCACCATGCCACGCTGGGTTATGTGGGTACACCGGGTGGTAACCAGGACAGGAGGACCCTGAACAGGTAGGTTGGTGCTATGTGGGCACACCGGGTGGTAACCAGGACAGGACACTGAGCAGGTAGGTTGGTTATATAGAGACACCGGGTGGTAACCAGGACAGAACACTAAGCGGGTAGGTGGGTCATGTGGGTACACCAGGTGGTAACCAGGGCAGGACATTAAGTGGGTAGGTCGGTTATATAGGCACACCTGGTGGTAACCAGGAAAAGACACTAAGCAGGTAGATTGGTCTTGTGGGTATACCGGATGGTAACCAGGACAGGATGCAAACCGGGTAGGTTATTTATAGAGGGACACCGGGGCGGGAACCAGGACAGAACACTATGCAGGTAGGTGGGTTATGTGGGTACACCGGATGGTAACCAGGACAGGACACTGAGCAGGTAGGTGGGTTATGTGGGTACACCAGGTGGTAACCAGGACAGGACACTGAGCAGGTAGGTTGGTCATGAGACTACACTGGGTGTTAACCAGGACAGAACACTGAGCAGGTAGGTTGGTTATAGAAGGACACTGGGTGGTAACCAGGACAGGGCACTAAGCAGGTAGATTGGTCATGTGGGCACACCGGGTGGTAACCATGACCGGACACTTAGCAGGTAGGTGGGTTATGTGGGTACGCCCAGTGGTAACCAGGACAGGACACTGAGCAGGTAGGTTGGTTATGTAGGCACACCGAATGGTAACCAGGACAGGACACTAAGCGGGTAGATGGGTCATGTGGATACACCAGGTAGTAACCAGAAATGGACACTAAGCAGGTAGGTTGGTTATATAAGGACACTGGGTGGTAACAAGGAAAAGACACTGAGCAGGTAGGTGGGTCATGTGGGTACACTGGGTGGTAACCAGGAGAGGACACTGAGCAGGTAGGTTGGTTATAGGAGGACACTGGGCGGTAACCAGGACAGAACACTAAGCAGGTAGGTTGGTCATGTGGGTACACTCGGTGGTAACCAGGACATGACACTAAGCAGGTAGGTTGGTCATGTAGGTACACTCGGTGGTAACCAGGACAGGACACTAAGCAGGTAGGTTGGTCATGTGGGTACACCAGATGGTTAACAGGACAGGACACTAAGTAGGTAGGTTGTTTATATACGGTCACTGGGTGATAACCAGGACAGGACACTAAGAGCGTAGGTGGGTCATGCAACTACACGGGGTGGTAACCAAGACAGGACACTAAGTGGGTAGGTTGGTTATATATGCACACTGGTTGGTTGGTAACCAGGAAAAGACACTAAGCAGGTAGGTTGGTCATGCGACTACACCGGGTGGTAACCAGGAAAAGACACTAAGCAGGTAGGTTGGGCATGCGACTACACCGGGTGGTAACCAGGAAAAGACACTAAGCAGGTAGGTTGGTCATGCGACTACACCGGGTGGTAACCAGGAAAAGACACTAAGCAGGTAGGTTGGTCATGCGACTACACCGGGTGGTAACCAGGAAAAGACACTAAGCAGGTAGGTTGGTCTTTACATGTTCATTAGGGGGAAGTCCCCCTTTAAGTTTCAGAAAAAGCCACTCCCACTGTAAGCCTGAATGTAACTTTCAGCTAGTGTGTAAAAAAAAAAAAGATGGCGGCCACGTAATTCCAGCAGAGTCGCACGTCCAGCAGAGTCTCTGATGTCGTTATACCTTTGTCTGGACTCCTTTATCATCGGACATGAATGAAGCTCCTGCGTTTTATTATCCTTATCGGTGTTTTGATGAATTACTAGCGCCGGTCAGCTGGGGCCAATCAAACGCTGCGCTGACCTTATCTTCCCTTTCATTGCACAGAAAGCCCCCCCTCCCCTCCCCCGTAGTAGACACCCCGGCTCTATTTTATATCGGCTCCTCCTGACCCGCTGCAGACAAATTGTCTAAAGTGCTCCTAGAAGAGGAGATTACGCTGAGAGCCGAACGCCGCCGCGAGGACCTCTTAGGCTCCGTTCACGTGCCTGCGCGCCCGGGAACACGCGCGAAAAATAAATCGTTCGGGAACGGCGCTGCTCTTTAGCAGACATGCAGGAATGCCGTTAATTCTTAATTATTTCATTAATTGTTAATGGCGCCCCCCCTCCCACGAGGTCAAAAAAATGTTCACAGGTGCCAAATCGCAGCGCCGCGCGATTTTTACAAAAGGGATTTCTTGAGGGGCCCCAACATAAGGGGCCCCCAACATGAGGGGCCCCAACTATGGCCTCCTTCCCAGCAGTTGATGTTCTGTATCTCCCTGATATTTGATTTCATTGTTTATTTCCTGATCCTTTATTATTCTATACATTTTATTGCCGGTCTGGTTTTTGTTCCATTGACACGTGGCCACCTTAACCTGAAACACCTGAAATACGACGCGCACCAACGTAACACGAGGGCCCCAACTATGGCTTCCTTCCCAGCAGTTGATGTTCTGTATCTCCCTGATATTTGATTTCATTGTTTATTTCCTGATCCTTTATTATTCTATACATTTTATTGCCGGTCTGGTTTTCGTTCCATTGATGCATGGGCACCTTAACCTGAAACACCTGAAATACGACGCGCACCAACGCAACACGGGGGGCCCCAACTATGGCTTCCTTCCCAGCATTTGATGTTCTGTATCTCCCTGATATTTGATTTCATTGTTTATTTCCTGATCCTTTATTATTCTATACATTTTATTGCTGGTCTGGTTTTTGTTCCATTGACACGTGGCCACCTTAACCTGAAACACCTGAAATACGACGCGCACCAACGCAACATGAGGGCCCCAACTATGGCTTTCTTCCCAGCAGTTGATGTTCTGTATCTCTCCTACCCCGATATGTAATTTCATTGTTTCATTTCCCCATATTTTTTATTTTGATAAATTTTATTGCCGGTCTGGTTTTTGTTCCATTGACACGTGGCCACCTTAACCTGAAACACCTGAAATACGACGCGCACCAACGTAACACGAGGGCCCCAACTATGGCCTCCTTCCCAGCAGTTGATGTTCTGTATCTCTCCGATATCTCCTGATCTTTTATTATTAGATACATTGTATTGCCGATCCGGTTTTAATCCCAATGACGTTCGGCTACCTTAACGCAACGCACATTAACGCCTGAAATACACCAACGCAACATGAGGGCCCCAACTATGGCCTCCCTTCTCAGCAGTTGATGTTCTGTATCTCTCCTCCCCCGATTTGTAATTTCATTCTTTATTTCCTCATATTTTTTATTTGATATATTTTATTGCAGGTCTGGTTTTCGTACCATTAATGCATGGGCACCTTAACCTAAAAAGCCTGATATACCACGCACCAACGCAACATGAGGGCCCCAAATATGGCCTCCTTCCCAGCAGTTAATGTTCTGTATTTCCCCGATATTATGATTTCATTGTTTATTTCTCGATCTTCTATTATTCTATACTTGAGGTCTAGTTTTTTGTTCCATTGACATGGCCACCTTAACCTGAAATGCCTGAAATACGGCGCGCACCAACGCAACATGAGGGCCCCAACTATGGCCTCCCTTCTCAGCAGTTGATGTTCTGTATCTCTCCTCCCCAATATTTAATTTCATTTATTGCCCCATATTTTTTATTTGATACATTTTATTGCACGTCTGTTTTTTGTCCATTGATGCATGGCCACCTTAACCTAAAACATACAGCAATACGGCGCGCACCGACGTAACATGAGGGGCCCCAACTATGGCTTCCCTTCCAGCAGTTGTTCTGTATCTCCCCGATATTATGATTTAATTGTTCATTTCCCGATCTACTATTATTCTATACATTTTATTGCAGGTCTACATTTTGTTCCATTAACATGTGGCTGCCTTAACCTGAAACGCCAGAAATACGGTGCGCACCAAAGTAACACGAGGGGCCCCAACTATGGCTTCCTTCCCAGCAGTTGATATTTGATTTCATTCTTGATTTCCTAATCTTCTATTATTAGATACATTGTATTGCCGGTCCGGTTTTAGTTTCATTGACGTTTGGCTACCTTAACGAATGAATGAATGAATGAAAACTTGTATAGCGCGGCACATGCGAACTGAATCGCCTCTGGGCGCTTGTTGTTCCTGTCTCCTTTGATATCAAAAGAGAAAAGTCTTGACCTTTTTCCTAAATGCTAGGTGGTTCTCCTCCAACCGAATGCTGGTTGGTAAAGCGTTCCATAGTCTTGGACCTTGGACCGCGAATCTTCTTTCTCCTTTGGACTTGAAGTTGGCTTTCGGAACCTGGAGGAGGTTCTGATTCGTGGATCGCAGAGCGCGATTGGGATTATGCGTTTTTATTATTTCGCATAAATAAAGGGGGGCATTCCCATGGACACATCTATGCGTAAGACAGAGAGCTTTGAAAGCAATTCTGTCTTTGACTGGCAGCCAATGAAGGGCTCTCAGTGAAGGTGAGATGGATTCCCAGGGTTTTTTCCCAGTCACAAGTCTGGCGGCCGTATTCTGAACGACTTGCAGACGAGCGATTTGGTACTTGGGGAGGCCGAGGTAAAGGGCATTTGCATAATCCAGTCTGGAGTTAACAATAGCTCCTACCACGACCGCTAAATCTTCTTTAGGGATGAACGGAGTGAGTCTGCGTAGTAGGCGTAGTAGATGGTGAGATCCACTGACTACTGACCCTATTTGTGCGTCCATTGTCATAAAGGAGTCAAAAATGACCCCTAGGCTTTTGACTTTGGCGCTAGGGGTGATGAACTTGCCCAGAATGGGCGAGGGGGTCCACGCTGTTGAAGGTTGATTCCTACGCTTGGCGTGAAACAGGAGAAGTTCTGTTTTCGCTCCATTGAGTTTAAGATGACTCTTTGTCATCCAATCCTCTATCAAGAAGAGGCAAGTCTCTAGATTGAGATGGTGATCTTGTCTATTGCAGATGCGGAAATACAATTGTGTGTCGTCTGCGTATGAGTGATAGAGCAGTTTTTTGCTGCTGATAATCTCAAAAAGAGGACGAAGATAGATGTTAAACAGCACTGGTGACAGAGGCGATCCTTGAGGGACTCCGCATGTTACTGTGCGTTTTTCTGACGTAAAAGGTCCTAACTTTACTGTTTGCGATCGGTTTTCCAGAAAAGAGGAGAACCAAGATAAATCGCCTTCTGCGACTCTGGCTACTTCAGCAAGCCGAGTCAGTAACAGTTTGTGGTCTACAGTGTCAAAAGCTGCACTTAGGTCCAACAGAACTAGAAGACAAGATTCTCCTTCGTCTGCGGCCTTGAGAACATCGTCCCATACTTTCAGCAATGCTGTTTCCGTCCCGTGTCCGGGGCGGAAGCCTGATTGTAATGGGTCAAGTAGCTTGTAGGTATCTAGATGCAGTTGCAGCTGTTGTACCACTACTTTCTCCATTATCTTGGAAAGTACGTTGAGGGTTGTTATGGGACGGCGGTGGAGTGGGTTCTTGGGGTCCAGGGAGGGTTTCTTCAGGATGGGTTGGATTATACCCTCTTTCAACTGTGTGGGCACTTTGCCCTCCAGAAAAGACTGGTTGATAAACTGCGTGATGGGAGGAGCCAGGATGTCGGCGCATTCCTTCAGCAGTTTTGTGGGGATAATGTCATTCGGCGCTGTGCTATTTCGCAGAGTACAAATGACATTCTTAGTGGTCTCGATGGAGATGGGTTCTAGGGTAAACTTACCTGATATAGGAGAATTACTATGGGTGCTGTGTGAGAGGCTGCAGGGGGGGCTGAGGGGGGAATTGTTTTGCTGAATGCTTTCACGGATTGCCTCGATTTTATTAATGAAGTAATCCGATAGTTCATTGCAAAATTCTTGTGTATCCGAACTGGGGGCTTTGATGCATTCTGGATCCATGGTCTGGGTGACCATCTTAAAGAGTTCGCGGGGACGGTTAATGGCACCGTTGATAGCCTCCGAAAAATAATTTTTCTTGGCTTGGAAAATTCCTTTGTGGTATTTTCTTGTCGCTGCCTTGTAGATGGATAGGTTTAGGTCTGAGGAACATCTTTTCCAGGCAGATTCTGCCCTTCTGCGTTCTTGCTTCAGTAACGACAGCTGGTTGTTAAACCAACTGCGGTTGTTTTTCCGGATGCGGGTACTTCGTTTCGGCGCTACCAAGTCAGCTGACTGTAGCATAGCCGAGTTAATGGCTTCCAGAGTTTCAACGGCCGTTTGATGCGGCTGAGTTGTTTCTATTTTTTTCCTTAAAGTCGTTTTGAAGAGTTCCGAGTGGAGCTTCTTCTGACATCTAGTCCAGTGTGTTGTCACTGGATTTGATGTTTTTGTTGCGGGGGGGATGGTGGAAATACTGAATATAATTGCATGGTGGTCTGTCCATGGCAACTTTTCATTTTCCCAAATCTTTATTTCCAGAGTTTGTCTGAAAATAAGATCAAGTGTGTGACCTGAAGTATGTGTGGGCCCACATACTAGTTGCTGCAATCCTAATCCTTCCAGGTGGTCAATACAGGCGTCGGCAATGGGGTCTAGTGTGGAGTTGGCCCAGAGATTGAAATCCCCAAGCAGCAAAAGATGTTTGCTGTTAAGGGTATAAGTGGAGAAAAAATCTGTCCATGATGATAGCAGCTGCGATTTTGGGCCTGGCGGCCTATAGCAGAGCAGAATGTGGATGGTCTCCTTTGTGTTTGCTTGCAGTTGCAGAGTAAGGGTTTCCATGAATGGAAGAGGGTTTTGGCGGACTGGTTTGGTGATCGTAAGATGAGTCTTGTGGATCACCGCCAGGCCGCCTCCTCTTTGCCCTATTCTGTTTTCCGTTATAATACGGTAATTTTCTGGCACCAATTCACCTAGAATGGTGTTACAGTCGGCTGTGAGCCAGCTCTCTGTAATAAAAAGGCAGTCTAGATCCTTTTGTTGAATAAAGTCGCGGATTTCTAGTCGGTGTTTTACTGCCGATCTTGTGTTGATCAGAGCACATGATATGTGCTTGGGTTGGGGTAAATGGCTGAAATGTCTGACCGTCGATCTATGATCGATTCTCAGTAATCGCTCAGTTCTTAGGGCCTTTTTGGTGATGGCTGGAAGTATTGCGGCGCATTGCCTCAAACTCCAAATGGTATCGGCAGAATATTGCCGACTTACCATGATCGCCACTACACCGGGGAGGGGGGGGGTTTGGGGCAGTGGGGAGAGGAAATTACTGGCTCCTCTCTCCTGGCTTGGTCCAGAGGAAGGCAAAAAAACCCTTTCAGAGCTCGGCCAATATGCTCCGGTAGGGAAAAAATTCCTTCCTGACCCCTGTAAGAGGCGATCGGTTGACCCCTGGATCAAGCTACTGTGAGTTGGGACGACGAGGGGGCTAGGGCTGAGAGGGAGACACTTGTTGCTGGCCTGGTGGCTGCCTGTTCAGGGATGAGGGCTGACAGGGGGAGCTGAATGATCTGGGCTGAATGGGTGAAGGGTGGGCAACAGGGCAGGGTAACTGTCCTACAAGGATAAGGGGGAGGTTTGCCTGGGAGCAGGGTGAGGACCCTGAAAACGTGGGGAGCGGCGCGCCGTTAGGCCGCGAGTGAAGCCGCGGTCTTTCCTAGACCGCGGCCCCGCGATTCCGAACGGCCTGGCGCGGTGCTCCCGAATGAGCCCCGGAACGGCGGAAATAACCGCAAGGTGGTGGCGGGGGGAGGGGGCCCTTGTCTGCCTCCTGGGATCGAGTGCTGCGGCTTGTCCTGAGAAGGACGGCCGCCCACAGTGCCAGGGAGACAGGTAGCGCTTACCTTCCAAAGGAGGGGAGAAATGCTGGAGAGAGGCTAGAACTGGAAGCTGGAAGCTGGAGGGGAGGCAAGGTGCAGAAGCAGGCTGGAGCTGGAGCAAGGGGAGGGCTGGGCTAGGAAGAACCCTGCCTGTCTGACTACCTGCTACGCCTGCCTGGAGCTATGACTCACCCGTTCCTACTCCTAGGAACGAGCGCCGCTTGAACTCCTGCTGCTAATCCTCCTACCTCACTCACTGACTGACGTTAACGCAACGCACATTAACGCCTGAAATACACCAACGCAAAATGAGGGCCCCAACTATGGCTCCCTTCTCAGCAGTTGATGTTCTGTATCTCTCCTCCCCCGATATGTAATTTCATTGTTTCATTTTCCCACATTTTTTATTTGATACATTTTATTGCAGGTCTGGTTTTCGTTCCATTGATGCATGGCCACCTTAACCTGAAAAGCCTGATATACCGCGCGCACCAACGCAACACGAGGGGCCCCAACTATGGCCTCCTTCCCAGCAGTTAATTTATTTATTTAATTTCGTTGTTTATTTCTCGATCTACTATTATTCTATACATTTTATTGCAGGTCTAGTTTTTGTTCCATTAACACGTGGCCACCTTAACCTGAAACGCCTAAAATACGGTGCGCACCAACGTATCACGAGGGGGCCCCAACTATGGCTTCCTTCCCAGCAGTTGATATTTCCTGATCTTTTATTATTAAATACTTACGCCAACGTATCTACTGAACCGCCGTCGTAAGTCCAAATGTGCGCCGTCGTATCTATGCGCTGATTGTTTAAATCAGATACGCCTGAATTTTGCCAAGATACGACCGGCGTAAGTCTCCTCCGCCGTCGTACCGTGGGTGCATTCGGCGTTCCCATTATAAATATGCAAATGAGCAAGATACGCTGATTCACGAACGTACGTACGTACGCCCGACGCAGTAATCTACGACGTTTACGTAAGGCGTTTTTCCGGCGTAAAGATAAACCACCAAAAAGGTGGCGCGTCCCATGCAAGGTTTGGACGTCGGAACAGCCGTCGTTTTTACGTAAGTCGTACGTGAATAGGGCTGTGACGTTCACATCGTAGGCAGTGTTCGACGTGTATCTTAGGCATTCTATTCGACGTGATTCTGAGCATGCGCACTGGAATACGTCCACGGACGGCGCATGCGCCGTTCGGCCCATCATTTGGGGTCACGGCTCATTATAATACAACACGCCCACTGCCTTGCTACTTTGAATTACGCGGGCCCATTTACGCTACGCCGCCGTAACTTAGGGAGCAAGTGCTTTGTGAATACGGCACTTGCCTCTCTAAGTTGTGGCGGCGTAGCGTAAAGAAGATACGCCACGCCCTCACAAAGATACGCCGATCTTTCTGAATCTGGCCCTTTGTATTGCCTGTCCGGTTTTAGTTTCATTGACGTTCGGCTACCTTAACGCAACGCACATTAACGCCTGAAATACACCAACGCAACATGAGGGCCCCAACTATGGCCTCCTTCCCAGCAGTTGATGTTCTGTACCTCTCCTCCCCCGATATGTAATTTCATTCTTTATTTCCCCATATTTTTTATTTGATACATTTTATTGCAGGTCTGGTTTTTGTTCCATTGATGCATGGGCACCTTAACCTAAAAAGCCTGATATACCGCGCGCACCAACGCAACATGAGGGCCCCAACTATGGCCTCCTTCCCAGCAGTTGATGTTCTGTATCTCTCCTCCCCGATATTTAATTAATTTTATTCCCCCATATTTTTTATTTGATACATTTCATTGCACGTCTGTTTTTGTTCCATTGACACGTGGCCACCTTAACCTGAAACGCCTGACATACCGCGCACCAACGCAACACGAGGGGCCCCAACTATGGCCTCCTTCCCAGCAGTTAATGTTCTGTACCTCCCCGATATTTGATTTCATTGTTTATTTCACGATCTTCTCTTATTAGATACATTGTATTGCCGACACGTTTTTAGTTTTATTGACGTTCGGCTACCTTAACGCAACGCACATTAACGCCTGAAATACGGCGCGCGCCAACGCAACACGAAGAGGCCCAACTCCGGCCTCCTTCACCAGCAGTTTAATGTTCTGTGTCTCACCTCTCCGATATTTCGTTCAATCATTTATTTCCCGTTCTGCTATAATTTGATACATTGTATCCGAAATACGATTGTTATTTCCTCAATGTATCGTTTTTTTTTTGTTTTTTTTCCCCTGGCCATTTGTGTCTCTGTCTCCCCCTCCCCCCACCCCTTCTCCTCTGCTACAGATAGCAGGCTCTGCTGATTGCCATGCAGGAGTTGGCGTCTGCAGTTTCTGGCAGGCGGTTGCAGTTGCCATGGTTTCTGTTGTAGTAGGCAGCCGCCCGGGTGGGCCATTACAGGAAGAGGCTGGTAAGAGGGGCCAGAGGTCAGCCAATCACGGGGGCCACGTCAGCCTGGCCAAAGAATCGCACATTGTGCAAATGTCAATTGAGGAAATTAAACTTTTATTAGCAGAGTCATGGGGAGGGGGGGGGGGGGAGGGGACGATACAACTGATTAAAAAGTCACCCGGACGGCCGGCACTATGTGTTTTTTTTTCTGTTATACGGCACCAGATGCGGTTACCATTCGCACTGAAACGGACTGAAACGGCTTCCTTTGATTTTGCGGCACACGAGTCAGATAGAGCCCTGGCTTCTTTCCTGGCTGGGGGACCCCCGGCATCATCTAGCCCTTTCCTCCCCAGCCTGACTGTCCCCGGGCCACCCCTTTTTATTCATTAGAGATCAGTTCTTTCAATCATGGAGGCTCAGCATCACATGTGGGGGCGTTACCTATGCAAATACCAGCCTTGCCTAGGAACGCCCCCCACTCCTCCAGACTGACACCCACCCATCACGGGTATTTTTACAGTTGCATAACTCCGCCCACTGCAGGCATCAAGACTGATGGGTCTGGAGAGGAGGGGCTGGGATGTTTTCAGGAAGCCATCTACGGGCCCCTGCTGGCCACGCCCACCAGCCACGATCTGCCTGCATTGCATAGAGAAGCACAGAGACCCGGTGATGACATTACCAGGTTAAAAAAAAAGTATGGAATGAAAAGGGAAAGGTTTCCCATGTGTCAAGGTGACAACACAGGAACAGAATTGGGAGACGGGGGACAGAGTGTTGTCACCCTATAACAGGATCAGGAGGTCATGTGTCAAGGTGACAACACAGGAACAGAATTGGGAGACGGGAGGCAGAGTGTTGTCACCCTATAACAGGATCAGGAGCCCATGTGACAGGGTGACAACACAGGAGCAGGATTGGGAGACGGGGGGCAGAGTGTTGTCACCCTATAACAAAATCAGAAGCCCATGTGACAAGGTGACAACACAGGAGCAGGATTGGGAGATGGGGGCAGAGCGTTGTCACCCTATAACAGGATCAAGAGCCCATGTGACAGGGTGACAATGCAGGGGCAGAATTGGGAGACGGGGGGCAGAGTGTTGTCACCCTATAACAGGATCAGGAGGTCATGTGACAGAGTGACAACACAGGAGCAGAATTGGGAGACGCGGACAGAGCGTTGTCACCCTATAACAGGATCAGGAGGTCATGTGACAGAGTGACAACACAGGAGCAGAATTGGAAGATGGGGGGCAGAGCGTTGTCACCATATAACAGGATCAGGAGGTCATGTGACAGAGTGACAACACAGGAGCAGAATTGGGAGACGGGGGGCAGAGTGTTGTCACCCTATAACAGGATCAGGAGGTCATGTGACAGAGTGACAACACAGGAGCAGAATTGGGAGACGGGGCAGAGCGTTGTCACCATATAACAGGACCAGAAGCTCATGTGACAGAGTGACAACACAGGAACAGAATTCGGAGATGGGGGGGTAGAGTGTTGTCACCCTATAACAGGATCAGGAGCCCATGTGACAGGGTGACAACACAGCAGCAGGATTGGGAGATGGGGCAGAGCGTTGTCACCCTATAGCAGGATCAGAAGCCCATGTAACAAGGTGACAATGCAGGGGCAGAATTGGGAGACAGGGGGCAGAGTGTTGTCACCCTATAACAGGATCAGGAGGTCATGTGACAGAGTGACAACACAGGAACAGAATTGGGAGACGGGGGCAGAGCGTTGTCACCCTATAACAGGATCGAGAGCCCATGTGACAGGGTGACAACACAGGAACAGAATTGGGAGACGGGGGCAGAGCGTTGTCACCCTATAACAGGATCAAGAGCCCATGTGACAGGGTGACAACACAGGAACAGAATTGGGAGACGGGGGCAGAGCGCTGTCACCCTATAACAGGATCAAGAGCCCATGTGATAGGGTGACGCCGGCCCCCGTCTCCCATTTCTCCTGCGTTGTCACCCTGGCACATGGGCTTCTGATTGGGACTACAAGTGGCGGCACCAACACACATTGCACAAGCATAGCCCACCAATGACATCAGGAGGCCGGTGCAGGAATGCTGCCAGACAGGAAGTTGTTAAAGAGGATGCAGGAGATCAGCAGCACCGAAATGTAACAAAGAAAGTAAGAAAAGTGAAGCAATGTGCCTTGTTCATGGTAGACGGCGCGCTGGGGAATTGGGGGTTCCATTTCCCTGGACCCCCCCACACACATTTCCTTTATGTCACCCGATTCTCTGTATGGGGGGGGGGGGGTAATCAGAGAAAACCCCTCTGCAGCCTGAGCTTCCCCAGACTCCCTGCAGATGATTGCTGTACAATGTGCCAGGTGCAATCTGCTGCGGCACAAACCACGCTGCCCGGTGCGGCTTCCTGTCGCCGGGAGGAAAGCTGTAAATAAGGAAAACGCTGCAGATAGTCAATGAGGTTCAGAGTGAGGAGACACTGCAGTGTGGCTGGGGGCAGAGCGAGGAGCAGGAGGTGCAATGCAGTGTGTGCAATCTAGAACCCGTTCCGTCCATTCACCCCTACTCCATCCCCATCCCTTTACCGAGAGAGGAACCCAACCACTCCATCCATACTTCTCCATCCCCATCCCTTCACCGAGAGAGGAACCCAACCACTCCATCCATACTTCTCCATCCCCATCCCTTCACCGAGAGAGGAACCCAACCTCACTCCCCACCTCCACCAATGAGCCTTCCCTTTCCACATCCATCAATGAGCCTTCCCTTCCCACCTCCATCAATGAGTCTTCCCTCCCCACCTCCATCAATGAGCCTTCACTCCCCACCTCCATCAATGAGTCTTCCCTTCCCACCTCCATCAAAGTGCTTTCCCTTCCCACATCCATGAATGAGCCTTCCCCCGCCTCCATCAATGAACCTTGCCTCTCCACCTCCATCAATGAGCCTTCCCCCCCACCTCCATCAATGAACCTTTCCTTCCCACCTCCATTAATGAGCCTGCCCTTCCCATATCCACCAATGAGTCTTCCCTCCCCACCTCCACAAACAAGCCTTTCCTCCCCACCTCCATCAATGAGCCTTCCCTTCCCACATCCATCAATGAGCTTTCCCTTCTCACCTCCATCAATGAACCTTCTCTCTCCACCTCTATCAATGAGTCTTCCCTCCTCACCTCCATCAATGAGCCTTCCCTCCCAACCTCCATCAATGAGCCTTCCCTTCCAACCTCCATCAATGAGCCTTCCCTCCCCACCTCCATCAATGAGCCTTCCCTCCCCACCTCCATCAATGAGCCTTGCCTCCCCACCTTTATCAATGAGCCTTCCCCCCCAACTCCATCAATGGGCCTTCCTCCACCTTCATCAATGAACCTTTCCTTCCCACCTCCATCAACAAGCCTTTCCTCCCCACCTCCATCAATGATCCTTCCCTTCCCACATCCATCAATGAGCTTTCCCTTCTCACCTCCATCAATGAACCTTCTCTCTCCACCTCTATCAATGAGTCTTCCCTCCCCACCTCCATTAACGAGCCTTCCCTCCCCACCTCCATCAATGAGCCTTCCCCTATCTCCAGCAATGAACCTTCCCTCCCCACCTCCATCAATTAGCCTTCTCCCTACCTCCATCAACAAGCCTTCCCTTCCTACATCCATCAATGAACCTTCCCTTCCCACCTCCATTAATGAGCCTTCCCTCCCCACCTCCATCAATGAGCACTCCCCCTCCTCCATCCATGAGTCTTCCCTTCCCACATCCATCAATGAGCCTTCCCTCTCCACCTCCATCAATGAGCCTTCCCCTCCCCACCTCCAACAATGAGCCTTCCCTCCCCACCTCCATCAATGAACCTTTACTTCCCACCTCCATCAATGAGCCTGCCCTTCCCATATATATCAATGAGCCTTCCCTCCTCACCTCCATCAATGAGCCTTCCCCCTTGTAACGGAATGAACCGTGACAGACTGAGATTCTCCTATGTCTAGGGTCACCTTATGTCCACTAGGGCCATAGGGTGACAAAGAATCATAATCCATGTATTACATGAGATGTGACAAATTAATAATAATTCATATTGCAGGACTGGCATATTACAAGGGGTCCATATTGACACCTGTTACACAGGAGAGGGACATTACAAGCTTATTCAATGCTTAGCTCCGGCTATTGAAATGTTAAGTGACCCGGCTTGTGAAAGACATTTCATTCTTTTGAAAGGTGTTAATTGCATCTACTCCTAGACCATACATTGTCTATGGTACAAAGGTGTCAAGCCCTTTAGAGACAGTAAGTCTGTCTAGGTAATGTGATTGAGGTTCCTTATATGGGTGTGAAGACTATCTGTGATTGTATATTATTCAAAAGGGAAAATCATTGTGTGATAGTAGTTTGTTTTGATGTCATTATCTACAGGAATGTCATTCTCACTGAGTTAACTCTATTGATGATGCGGTGCCGACATGTCTACATAATTAGCTTACCTGAATGCCTTTTAGAATGTGATTGAAGCCCCCCATGGTGTGAAGGGGGGTGGAGATTGTATTGTCCTGTGATTACTGTCACATACTTGTAAACTGTATAAGAAGCTGAGAAAATACCATTAAAGGGTTCATATATTTGGAAACCAGAAGATAGAGCAGTCAGTCTCATTTTCTGGGAATTGATATGGATCGTGTATGCAGGATTGTGGAGTGTCGGATAAGCTTGTCATGGTTGGATGGAAGGTCGTAAACGGTGGTGACCGTTACACCCCTAAACTCCATGAATGAGCCTTCCGCCACATTTTTCAATGAACCTTTCCTTCCCACCTCCATCAATAAGCCTTCCCTCCCCACCTCCATCAATGAGCCTTACCTCCCCCACCTCCATCAATGAGCCTTCCCTCCCCCACCTCCATCAATGAGCCTTCCCTCCCCCACCTCCATCAATGAGCGTTCCCCTCCCCACCTCCATCAATGAGCCTTCCCTCCCCCACCTCCACCAATGAGCGTTCCCCTCCCCTTCTCTATCAATGAGCCTTCCCTCTCCACCTCCATCAATGAGCTTTCCCCTCCCCACCTCCATCAATGAGCCTTCCCTCCCCACCTCCATCAATGAGCCTTCCCTCTCCACCTCTATCAATGAGCCTTCCCCTCCCCACCTCCATCAATGAGCCTTCCCTCTCCACCTCCATCAATGAGCCTTCCCCTCCCCCACCTCCATCAATGAGCCTTCCCCTCCCCACCTCCATCAATGAGCCTTCCCTCCCCCACCTCCACCAATGAGCGTTCCCCTCCCCACCTCCATCAATGAGCCTTCCCTCTCCACCTCCATCAATGAGCTTTCCCCTCCCCACCTCCATCAATGAGCCTTCCCTCCCCACCTCCATCAATGAGCCTTCCCCCTCAACTCCATCAATGCGTTCCCACCCCACCTCCATCAATGTGCCGGAGACACGTGGGCAGGTTACATTCTAGATAGGACAGTCAGATGTTTGGTCCTTCTGTACTTCCTGTGGTAACTGATAGGCTTATAAATTTGGACACTGCTGTGGATTTTGTCTGTTTTCTCCACATACAGCAAAGTATAGGCCTCCAGAATAGTAGCTGTTATTGTCCCTGAAGAAGCCCACACGAGCAAAACATGTTGGGAATTACTGTTATACCATGATGTATGTAACCATAAGTACCGATTGTGTGTTTTAATATGAAGAGTTTTTGACATGCCACACAATGAAATGTTATATAGTTCATTATTGTCTACATCCATTCAAAAGTCCTGGGACATGGTCATCTAGCACTAAGGGCGAAGATGACAAAATATGCCGCCCCCCCCCCCCCAAAAAAAAAACAACAACAACCGAGCACTGATCTGAACGCTTGCCCCTCAAAGAACACTCCTCCTAGTTCAAATACTCCCCCCTCTAAATTTCCCCTTCTAACAGAATCCCCCCCCCCAAATTCCCCTTTCTAGCACAAATCCTCCCACCTCCTAACACAAATCTTTTCCCCTCCAAATTTCCCCTTGTAGCACAACCCCCCCTAAAATATTCCTCTTCCTAGCACAAATTTTATCCGCTCCTCAAATCCCCCCTCCAAGACAAATCCCCGCCAGCACGAATGGCCTTATCACACAAATCCCCCCCCAGCACAATGGCCTTGTCACACTGCTGGTCAAATCCTCACTCGGACAGTTCCCCTCCATTGTGTCCCCAGTACAATTCCCCCTTCCCTTCCCAAAATGTACAGCGCTACAGGGGCTGGGACTCACCACGCTGTGCCCCCTCCCTCACATGAGTTCACTGCACCAGCGGCAGCTTCCCCTCCTGCCCACCCCTGGCAATACTCACCTCCGCTCCAGTGCTTGCACGCTTTCAGGTTTACCACTGTGTAATCCAGTGCCAGTCCTCTTCAGGGTTGAACTTGAAGGTCAGGATCATTCAACCCCTTTTCTGTAAACCCAGGCCGTCACGGGCATTCTGCCCATCCACTCCCCGCCAAGATCCTAGTTCAATACTGCAGAGACCGGCACTGATGTCAAAATGCTCAATGCGGTAATAAAAAACGTCCCACCAGAGCTGCTGAGAGAGGAAGATGAAGACTTGAGAACATCATGTGACCAGCAGGAAGAACCCAGGATAAAAAGTAAAAGAAGTTCGGGACGGGCCAGGGGGTCCTTTAGAGGATCCGACTCATTTTCTAAACTGATATCTCTGCCTTGGCAACACAAATTGCTGCAGGTGAGAGCACTGCTGTAGACAAAAGCAGGACAGCTGTTAGAAATCACTGGGCCCCATACAGCTAGGGGGAAGGAGGGGCAATTGGCCCCTGGGCCGCTCCGATTTCCTGTAAAAAAGGCTGCACAGACATGCCTAAAGACTTCCCGGTAAAAATAAAATTGTCCCCGCTGGTGACCTTCTGAGTGAGGGATGAGGACAGAGCACATGGCCCCAACCCCACTATGGATGGTGTAAACTATGTCCGAGCAGAGGCCAATTCCATGCCCCACCAGAGACTCAGCCAGCCCTGAACGAGCTGCTCCACCTCCCACCTGCAGCCCCCAGCCGCCTCCTGCTGGCCAGGTTGGGAACCCGGAGAGTCAGTGCAGTAGGCGCTGTCCAGCCCGACCTTCCTGGTGAGAAGAGAGTACCTGCAGCAGAGCTTCAGCCTGGGATGGGGGTCAGGAGGAGGCAGGAAAGAGGGAGAGTAGGAGGGGGCCCGAGATGCTGCACCATGGGCTTCTGGGTTGTATTTACTCCCTGGGCCTAAAGTTGCCATACAGCCTACCTGATAGGGCCCCCCCTTCCTGGCCAAAAGTGACAGAGGACATAGATTTATCAGTCTCTTTCTTTGCAAGACAGATTAATGAACAGGAAACGTTCCTAAGGCTTCCTGCTCATTCATACAGTTTACTATGCTTCAATGATGAATGGACACAGGAGTGATTGGTACTGACCACTCATTCAGGAAAGGAAGGGGCCAGTAAATGACATATTAACCGGCCCTTCCCCCACTCTCTATTTTGAAAAATCTCCCTTCATGCCCGCAGTAGCTGCTGGTGGGAGAGGAGAGGAGGGAAGCTGCAAGTGCCGCAGGGGAAAGAGGCAAATGGGGGGGGGGGGGCAGACAGCAAATGGAAGGGGCAGGACTAATCCCCCTGCAGTGCAGCCAGGGGGAGGGAGAGGAGGAGAAGCCGGAAGCGCTGCAGGAGGCAGAAGAGGATCGGTGGCTGCAATAAGACAGTACAGCCAGCCCTCCAGTACTGGGCCCGGGCTCCATCAGTTCAAAAGGGGGGCCAGGCATAAGACAGGTGCCTGCCCCCCCCCCCTGAACTGATGGGGCCCGGGCCCAGTACAGGTGGGCTGGCTGTACTGTCTTATCAGCTGTCCTAGGCATATGTAATACAGATTGCGTTCGAGTATAGAGTAGGGTGTTTTAAAACACAGGGTACCCAACGCACAAGTACAGTAGGTGCCGATGAACCCTCATTGCAGTGCACCGCAACTCACCTGCTGTGCTTTATGGTTCCCTTCATTGAAAAAAACGATGAATGTTGGGCAGCCTTAAAGGGGTTGTAAAGGTTTTTTTTTTTTTTTAAAACAAACACGTTATACTTACCTCCACTGTGCAGCTCGTTTTGCACAGTGGCCCCCAACCTGGTCTTCTGGGGTCCCTCAGCAGCTGTCTCGGCTCCTCCCCGCAAGAGCTAACCCATTTTGGGTAGCTCTCTCCCAAGGTGGTTAGCTTGTGGGCACGCTCCCCTGTGATACAGTGGCAGCTATAGCCGCCAAGTGTATCACTCGCCCCCGCCCCCCGACACGCTGCGTGATTGATTTGATTGACAGCAGCGGGAGCCACTGGCTGCACTGCTATCAATCTCCAATGAGGAGCTGCCTCAAGCTGGGGCAGACCATCACGGAGTTTCGTGCCTCAGGTAGCTAAAACGGGGGGGGGGGGGGGGTGGCTGGGTGGCCCCTGGGAGTGCAAGGTGTTTTTTAACCTTAGGGCTCTTTCACACGTCCGTTCAGTTTTTTAGATCAGTTTTTTCCCCCTTCAGTTGATCCGTTTTTTCATCCGTTTTTCGTCCGTTTTCCGTCCGTTTACATCCGTTTTTTTTTTTAGAACTTTTTTTTTTTTTTACATATTTTGATTAAAAACTGACGTTAGCGGATCGGATGGTAAACGGATCATCCGCTAAAGTCCGTTTTTCGTCCGTTCCGTTTTTTTGACGCAGCGCAGACGGATGTTAACGGACGTTAGCGGATGCTCATCCGCTAACGGACGCTAACCCATAGGGAAGCATTGAGGTCCGTTAACGGACGTCCAAAAAACGCCCTTAATGCAATTCAAAATTGTCGCACTTTTTTTGTTTATAGCGCAAAAAAAAAAAAAAAAAAACAGAGGTAATCAAATACCACCAAAGGAAAGCTCTATTTGTGGGGAAAAAAGGACGCCAATTTTGTTTGGGATCCACATCGCACGACCGCGCAATTGTCAGTTAAAGCGACGCAGCGCCAAATCTCGAAAAGGAGCCCGGTCCGGGGCTGAAGTGGTTAGCAACAGTGGCGTAGCGTAGGGGGTGCCAGGGGGGCCACCGCCCCGGCCACAATATTTAGAGGGGCACTGTCACGAGTGTGGAGAGGAGGGAGCGCCAACAACAGATGGGACATAGGAACGTATGAATGATGTCACCACTCCAGGCTTTACCAGTCATTATCAAGCACGCTCTCCTCTTCCCTACAGCCACCGCTGTCTCACACCGCAGATCATGTGACCAGACTGGAGCTAGCTGAAAAAAGGTAAGTCCATGGGACAGGGAGGCGCAAATTACTTGCCTCGCCCTAGACACTGACATCCCACGCTACGCCACTGGTTAGCAATACGCACTTTAGCGGACAAATACCGCATGTGATAAGGCGGCTCATCGGAATTGGGGTTGTGTGAAGGCGGCCTAAACAAAAACAATGCAAATGGGTTGCTCCCCGTTTTCAGGTACGTTGACGACCTCCCGAGCTCCGGCAAGGACCGCGGCGGTGTAACTGGCGTTTTGACTTGTAAAGCCTCTAATAGGATTTATATCGAGGCGACATTATTGCTAAGCTGGTCAACGACCACGCGCCAAAATATACCGACCGGTAATCTGATAACTATCAATTCCCTGAAATACGGTCGCCGTATAAATTGCTGCCGAGTCATTTATGTTTTTTTTTTTTTAGGTGTGAAAAGCCTAAAAAAGTAAAAATTCAACCGCTACAAAACGTGGTTGGAAATGTATTACATTGTACTTAATTGCTTGTATCAACATTGTATCAACATTACCGAGGAGGAGATATTCAGAGCACACTTTCATTACAAGCAAAAGAAACACAAATAATGAAGCAAAAAAAGAGCATAAAACATTAACCTCTTATATACAAAAAATAAATAAAAGACACAAAATGCACTTAACCTCTCGCTGACCAGACTTTTCTGACACTTCTTGTTTACAGGTTTAAATCTGTATTTTTTTGTTAGAAAATTACTTAGAACCCCGAAACATTATGGGCCTGATTCAGATACAATGGTGTATCTTTCCGGCGGCGTAGCGTTTGCTCTATAACGCTACTCCTCCGCAACCTTTTATGGGCAAGTGCCTTATTCAGAAAGCACTTGCTCTGTAAGTTACGGCGGCGTATCGTAAAGTGTCCGGCGTAAGGGCGCCTAATTCAAATTAGTCATGTAGGGGGCGCGATTCATGTAAACGAATCGTGACCCCACGTAATTTACGTTTTTTCTGAACGGCGCATGCGTCAAATCACGTTGCAAGTAGTCAATGTAAACGACGTGGACGTAATTTACGCCCAGCCCCATTCCCGAATGATTTACGCAAACGACGTAAACGACGTACAATTCGACGCTGTCCCGACGTCCATACTTAAAGGGGTTGTAAAGGTACATGTTTTTTTTACCTTAAAGAGGAGTTCCACCCAAATTTGGAACTTCCTCTTATCCCACTCCTCACCCCCATACATGCCACATTTGGCATGTCATTTTTTTGGGGGGGGAGTGGGGGCTTCAGTAGGAGTGGGACTTCCTGTCCCACTTCCTGCTTCCGCCGAGGGGCTGGTTAGGCGATTAAGCCTTAATCGCCTACACCAGCCCCTCCCTGTAGGCGATCACATGGGACACTGACAGGTCCCATGCGATCGCCTCTCCAATCAGCGGCGAGCCGCGCCGCGCGCGCATGCGCAGTGCGGCTCGCGCATGCGCAGTGGGTGCCCGGCCGTGAAGCCGAAGGCTGTCATGGCTGGGTGCCCACAGTCAGGATGGAGACGCCGGCCGGGGAGGGGGGGAGAGGAGCGGAGCCCCGGTCGGTGCGTCGCTGGAACGCAGGAGCAGGTAAGTGAGTGTTTATTAAAAGCCAGCAGCTACACTTTTTGTAGCTGCTGACTTTTAATAAACACATTTTTTGGCTGGAACACCCCTTTAATGCATCCTATGCATTAAGGTAAAAAAACATCTCACAGCACTGGCCCCCCCCCCCGAGCCCCCGTTGTACTTACCTGACCGTTCGAATCTCCCGGGCGCGTCCACGTCGTCCTCTTCGGTTCCCAGCCTGGCCGTTGATTGGCTAGGCTGGGCGGATTGATAGCAGCGCAGCCATTGGCTAGCGCTGCTGTCAATCAGAGCGGATGACGCGGCGCGCCGGGGGCGGAGCCGAGTGATACAGTCGGCGGCTATGGCCGCCGCTGTATCACGGGAGCGCGCTCGCAAAAGCTTTCCTCCATGCGAGCGCCCGCGCATGAAGAGGGAAAGCTTTTGCGAGGAGGAGCCCAGACAGCCGCCGAGGGACCCCAGAAGACAGCTTTCCGGGCCACTCTGTGCAAAACGAACTGCACAGTGGAGGTAAGTATCACATGTTTGTTATTTTATTTTTTTAAAAGCCCTGACTTTAGTGACCCTTTAACATTGGCTGTGCCTCATATAGCAGGGGTAACTTTACGCCGGACCTACGCTTACGTAAACGACGTAAAATACGACGCCTGGCCGCAAGTACGTTCGTGGATTGGCGTATCTTCCTAATTTACATATTCGACGCGTAAATCGACAGAAGCGCCACCTAGTGGCCAGCGTAAATATGCAACTAAGATACGACGGCGAAACAGACTTACACCGCTCGCATCTTAGCTGAATTCCGGTGTATCTTGTTTTCTGAATACAGAAAAAAAGATACGCCGGCGCAAAATAGACTTTACGCGTCGTATCTCGAGATGCGCCGACGTATCTTCTCTCTGAATCTGGCCCATATATTTTTTTCTTTAGCAGAGACCCCCTAGAGAATAAAATGGCAATCGTTGCAATTCTTTTATGTCATCAGCCGCCCCTCCCCCCAGAGCTATTACCTTTTGTATCACCTCCCCCTCCCTATAGATCAGGGGTCTCCAAACTTTCTAAACAAAAGGCCAGTTTATTGTCTTTAGGGGGCCGGACTGTGGCCACCGGGAGTAGAAAGGATCCCAATGTCAGTAGGGACAAACAATTCCCCGTCTTTAGTGTCAGTGGGAATAATTGTGCCCCATCATTGGTGACATTGGGCCCTATTGTTGGTATCACTGGGAGAAATTGTGCCCTGTCGTTGTCGTCATTGGGAGGACTTGAGCCCTTTCGTTGGTGTCAGTGGGAGAAATTGTGTCCCATCATGGCATCATTGGGGGGATTGGTGCCCAAACATTGGTTTCATTGGGAGGAATTGTGCCCCATCATTGGCGCCATTGGGCCCTATTATTGGTATCACTGGGAGAATTTGTGCCCCATCATTGGCGCCATTGGGCCCTATTGTTGGTTTCATTGGAAGGAATTGTGCCCCATCATTGGCGCCATTGGGCCCTATTGTTGGTTTCATTGGAAGGAATTGTGCCCCATCATTGGCGCCATTGGGCCCTATTGTTGGTTTCATTGGAAGGAATTGTGCCCCATCATTGGCGCCATTGGGCCCTATTGTTGGTTTCATTGGGAGGAATTGTGCCCCATCATTGGCACCATTGGGCCCTATTGTTGGTATCACTGGGAGAAATTGTGCCCCATCGTTGTCGTCATTGGGAGGACTTAAGCCCTGTTGTTGGTGTCAGTGGGCTCCATTGCTGGAGACACTGGGAGGTTGTGTCCCATCTTGGTGTCATTGGGAGGAATTGTGCTCCATCAACGGTGTTAGTGGGATTAATTGTGCCCCATCATTGGTGTCATTGGACCCTATTGTTGGTATCACTGGGAGAAATTGTGCCCCATCATTGGTGTCATTGGACCCTATTGTTGGTATCACTGGGAGAAATTGTGCCCCATCATTGGTGTCAGTGGGAATAATTGTGCCCCATCATTGGTGTCATTGGGCTCTATTGTTGGTATCACTGGGAGAAACTGTGCCCCATCATTGTCATCATTGGGAGAAATTGAGCTCTTTCATTGGTGTCATAAAGCTCCATTGTCGGTGTCACTGGGAGAAAGTTTGCCCCACCTTGGCGTCATTTGGAGGATTGGTGCCCCATCATTGGTTTCATTGGGAGGAATTGTGCTCTATCAATGGTGTTAGTGGGAATAATTGTGCCCCATCATTGGTGTCATTGGGCCCTATTGTTGTTATCACTGGGAGAAATTGTGCCCCATCGTTGGTGTCAGTGGGAATAATTGTGCCCCATCATTGGTGTTATTGGGCCCTATTGTTGGTATCACTGGGAGGAATTGTGCCCCATCGTTGGTGTCAGTGGGAATAATTGTGCCCCATCATTGGTGTCATTGGGCCCTATTGTTGGTATCACTGGGAGAAATTGTGCCCCATCGTTGGTGTCAGCGGGAATAATTGTGCCCCATCATTGGTGTTATTGGGCCCTATTGTTGGTATCACTGGGAAGAATTGTGCCCCATCGTTGGCTTTATTGGGAGGAGTTGAGCCCTTTCATTGGTGCCATTGGGCTCCATTGTTGGTGTCACAGGGAGGAATTGTGCTCCATCAATGGTGTCAGTGAGGGGAATTATGCCCCATTGTTGGTATCAGTCGATAAAACAGTGCCCCGAGGCCAGATAAAAGCAAGCAAAGGGCCACATCTGGCGCTTAGTGACCAGGCCATTTTTTGCAATATGGCACTGCATCGGTCGTGCGACGTGGCTCCGGAACAAAATTTACGTCCCTTTTCCCCACAAATAAAGATTTCTTTTGGTGGTATTTGGTCACCTCTGCGGTTTTTATTTTGTGCGCTATAAACAAAAACAGAGCGACATTTAAAAAAAAGATAAACAATAAGTTTTAGTTTTTTGCTATAATAAATATCCCCCCCCCAAAAAATAAAAAAAATCTTCCTCGGTTTAGGCGGATACGTATTCTTCTACATATCGGCCCGGATTCACGTAGCACTTACGCCGACGTATCTCGATATACGCCGCGTAAGTGTCAAGATGCGCCGTCGTATCTGTGCGCCGTAATCACCTAACTAAGATACGCCTAAAATCCGGCTTCAGTCCACCGACATAATCTGCCTACGCCGGCGTATCGTGGGCGCAAAGTTACGCTGGACGAATATGCAAATGAGGGAGATACGCCGATTTAACGAACGTAGATGCGCCAGGCGGAAAAGAAACGCGGCTTGCATAAGGGTTACGCCCGGCGTAAAGTTATTTCACATACAGGAGGCGCAACTCATGCAACGGTGTGGGCCAGGGAACAGCCGACGTATGTTACGTCATGTACGTAGTATGTGAATAGTGTTGCTCACGAATATTCGCATTGCGAATATTCGCTACGAATATTGCATATTCGAGTATTCGCGAATATCTCGAATATCGCGGCGAATATTCGCTATTTCGAATATTCGTATTTTTCAAATTTCGCAATCAATTTCGCATTCGCGAATTTCGCCATTGCGAAATTTCGCAATAGCGAAATTTCGCAATTTTTTTTTTTTATAAAATATCACGAATATTCGATATTTACGAATATTCGCGACCGCATATGTGAAATTTCGTTTTTTTTTAAATAAAATATACCGAATATTCGTAAATATCTCAGATACCCCGTCGTATCGCCATTTTTTACCCCCGGGTATCTATGCGTCCGATTCCTTGAATCACTTTGGCATAGATACGGCTGAACATCCGACAAGTGTAATACCATTACACTTGCGGATCGTAGTTGTAATGACAACTCCGGCCACTAGGTGGCCTTTACGTTGTTTTCTCATTTGCCTATGCAAATGAGGCTACTACGCCGATTCCCGATCGCCGTCGCGTACGTCGTTTACGAACGCGTAAGGTTACCCCTGCTAGTCGGATGCCATGTTAAGTATGGCGTCGGGTCAGCGTCGGCTTTTTCTGTCCCTTGCGTCGTTTTACTAACTCGTTCGCGAATAGGGGCATTGCGTAGTGACGATCACGTCGTTTTGACGTCGGTTTCAACGACGCTTTCCGACGTGAGCTGGAGCATGCGCACTGGGCTTTTTTTTCCCCCGGCCGGCGCATGCGCAGTTCGATCGACGCGGGGGCGCGCTTAATTAAAATACAAGCCGCCCCCTTTGAATTACGCGGTCTTACGCTGGGCCGTTTTCGCTACGCCTCCGCAAGCTACGGAGCAAGTGCTTGGAGAATACGGCACTTGCTCTGTTACGTTGCGGCGGCGTAGTGTAAAAGGCTTACGCTACGCCACGGCAAATATCTGAGAATCTGGCCCATGGCGTTCACAAAATTGGCGTCCTTTTTTTTCCCCACAAATAGAGATTTCTTTCGGTGGTATTTGATCACCTCGGCGGTTTTTATGTTTTGCGCTATAAACAAAAATAGAGCGACAATTTTGAAAAAAATTTACTTTTTCCTATTTCTCCCCCTAGGCTTATACTTGAGTTAATACGTTTTCCCATTTTTTTGTGGTAAAATTAGATGCCTGGGGTCGGCTTATACTTGAGTATATCCCTTAACCCCCCCCTTCTGCTGCTGCCAGTCTGATAACAGCTTGGAAGGAGACGGACGCTGCATGAGGGCAGATTGTCTCAGTTCTGAACACTTTCCTGAGACAAGCAATGGCAAGAGGAGTGCCTGATACTCTTCCATCTGCATTGCTCTTGCCATTGAGGCACATACATTGATCTATTTCCCCTGATTCTTTGGTGAGAGTCGAGCACTGTGCTCTGTGCCTCTCTTTGGTGCTCAGGTTTTTTTTATGTTATTCCCCTTGCCGTTGCTTGTCCCGGGAAAATGCTCAGAGTTGAGTCGATCTGCCATCATGCAGGGTCTGTCTACCTTCCTAGCTGTTGTTGGATCGATTAGACAAAAGGTCCAACCTGGAACCCCTCCCCCCTCCTGGTGCAGCCAATCTAACAACATCTAGGAGGGAGAGGGATGCTGCATAATGGCAGTTTGTCTCGGATCGGAAGACTTTTCTTAAAGCGGAGTTCCACCCAAAAGTGGAACTTCCGCTTTCAGTACTTCTCGCCCCCTCACATGCCACAATTGGCATGTCCTTTTTTTTGTGGGGGGGGGGGGGGGGGCTGGGTACCTGGTCTGCAGTGGGATTTCCTGTCCCACTTCCTCTTTCCGATTTCTGGCCGCCTAGCTGAGGGGGGCTTTTTCAGCATATATGGTATATAAGTTATATAAACTGGCCATACCCTACAGTTTTTGGACGGTTTCTCATGGGCCGGACAAAAATGTACTCATTGGGCGGCCCTATTGGCCCCCTCCTGCCCAACAACCTTCCATTGAAAAACTGAAGGAGCTGGGCGGTCATTGTCAGCTGGCCAGCAGGTACGTCCAATCAAATGCAGCCACAGTTGGGGGTACTTTGACAGCTGGTAGGGCCGGCTGTATATATACAATGGCCGCAGGGGAAGATTCCTCCATGTGTGCCGTACATCGTCTATGGAGGAATCTTTCCGTCTAGATGGGATATTTTTCTAATTGTAATGATTGAGATTAGATGAAAATATCTTCTTTAACGGCGAATGTATGCATGCTGACCAGGGGCGGACTGACAACTCATGGGGCCCCCGGGCAATAGGAGATTATTGGGGCCCTAGAGAAACAGGAGATTATGGTGCCCCTGGGCAATAGAAGATTATGGGGCCCCCGGGCAATAGATTATGATGCCCCTGGGCAATAGGAGATTATGGTGCCCCTGGTAAATAGAAGATTATGGGGCCCCCGGGCAATAGAAGATTATGGGGCCCCCGGGCAATAGAAGATTTTGGTGCCCCTGGGAAATAGGAGATTATGGTGCCCCTGGGCAATAGAAGATTTTGGTGCCCCTGGGAAATAGGAGATTATGGTGCCCCTGGGCAATAGAAGATTATGGGGCCCCCGGGCAATAGATTATGATGCCCCTGGGCAATAGGAGATTATGATGCCCCAGGGCAATAGGAGATTATGGTGCCCCTGGGAAATGGAAGATTATGGGGCCCCTGGGCAATAGAAGATTATGGGGCCCCCGGGCAATAGAAGATTATGGGGCCCCCGGGCAATAGAAGATTTTGGTGCCCCTGGGCAATAAGAGATTATGGTGCCCCTGGGCAATAGAAGATTATGGGACCCCCAGGCAATAGGAGATTATGATGCCCCTGGGCAATAGACAATTATAATGCCCCTGGGCAATAGGAGATTATGATGCCCCTGGGCAATAGACAATTATAATGCCCCTGGGCAATAGGAGATTATGGGGTCCCTGGGCAATAGGAGATTATGGTGCCCCCAGGCAATAGGAGATTATGGGGCCCCCGGGCAATAGGAGATTATTGGGGCCCCAGAGAAACAGGAGATTATGATGCCCCTGGGCAATAGGAGATTATGGGGTCCCTGGGCAATAGGAAAATATGGTGCCCCTGGGCAATAGGAGATTATGGGGCCCCCGGGCAGTAGGAGATTATTGGGGCCCCAGAGAAACAGGAGATTATGATGCTCCTGGGCAATAGGAGATTATGATGCTCCTGGGCAATAGGAGATTATGGTGCCCCTGGGCAATAGGAGATTATGGTGCCCCTGGGCAATAGGAGATTATGGTGCCCCTGGGCAATAGGAGATTATGGGGCCCCAGCAATAGGAGATTATGATGCCCCTGGGCAATAGGAGATTATGATGCTTTAGGGCAATAGGAGATTATGGTGCCCCTGGGAAATAGAAGATTATGGGGCCCCCGGCAAGAGGAGATTATGATGCCCCTGGGCAATAGGAGATTATGGGCCCCCGGGCAATAGGAGATTATGATGCTCCTGGGCAATAGAAGATTATGGGGCCCCCGGGCAAAAGGAGATTATGATGCTCCTGGGCAATAGGAGATTATTGGGGCCCCAGAGAAACAGGAGATTATGATGCCCCTGGGCAATAGAAGATTATGGGGCCCCCGGGCAATAGGAGATTATGATGCTCCTGGGCAATAGGAGATTATGGTGCCCCTGGGCAATAGGAGATTATAGGGCCCCCAGGCAATAGAAGATTATGGGGCCCCTGGGCAATAGGAGATTATGGGGTCCCTGGGCAATAGGAAAATATGGTGCCCCTGGGCAATAGGAGATTATGGGGCCCCCGGGCAGTAGGAGATTATTGGGGCCCCAGAGAAACAGGAGATTATGATGCTCCTGGGCAATAGGAGATTATGGTGCCCCTGGGCAATAGGAGATTATGATGCTCCTGGGCAATAGGAGATTATGATGCCCCTGGGCAATAGGAGATTATAGGGCCCCCAGGCAATAGAAGATTATGGGGCCCCCAGGCAATAGGAGATTATGGGGCCCCCGGGCAAAAGGAGATTATGATGCTCCTGGGCAATAGAAGATTATGGTGCCCCTGGGCAATATGAGATTATAAGGCCCCCAGGTAATAGAAGATTATGGGGCCCCCAGGCAATAGGAGATTAGGAGGCCCCCAGGCAATAGGAGATTACAGGGCCCCCAGGCAATAGAAGATTATGGGGCCCCTAGGAAATAGGAGATTATGATGCCCCAGGGCAATAGGAGACTATGATGCCCCTGGGAAATAGAAGATTATGGGGCCCCTGGGAAATAGAAGATTATGGGGCCCCTGGCAATAGGAGATTATGGGGCCACACAGTATACACACATATACAGTATACATACACAGACACACAATATACACACACTGAAAATGTACTGTAGAGGCGGGGCATCTATAAACTTTTTTTTTTAAAAACACAGATTTTTACACACTGTCCCTGGTTTTACTGAGGCTGGCAACCCTGATGGGGCCCCCTTGTGGCATAGAGCCCTTAGGCAGTGCCCAGGTGCCCAAATGGTCAGTCCGCCCCTGACGCTGACAACAGATGCCATGACAATACGGGGTATTGAGGTTTTATCACAATTCATAAAAGCTACACTATCCTATTCACTATATAATATATATCGAGTATCCTTCCAACAATTCCAGAGCTGAAACCTCCCTGAGATCCGAGTTGCTGGCCAGAGACCAGCCTAAGCCGGCGCCCATGGTGAGCAGCTGGGCTGATGTCCGGAATATTTTCATATCCTGCCATACAGTTTGCATTGTCCCCAATGATCTCAGGAGATAACGGGCCAGAGAAGCCGGGAATTGGGGAAATAAAGCCGCGTAGACGTTTTTTTATTTTTTTGGAAGGATTGCCCCCCCGAAATACAACAACTTCCTTCCCGGTATGTCTAAAAACGTCTTTACAAGAGATCATTTATAGGATTTATGAAGATCTGTACTCGGAAAATATCTGGGCTGTTGGTGTGGACCTCCTTCTAAAAATGCTAGTTGGTTGGCTTTCTGTGGGGTTAGTGTTGGGGTTACAGAGAGGGTTAGCATTGGGGTTACAGGGAGGGTCAGTATTGGGGTTACAAGAGGGATAAGTGTTGGGGTTACAGGGAGGGTCAGTACTGGGGTTACTAGAAGGGTCAGTGTTGGGGTTACAGGGAGGGTCAGTGTTGGGGTTACAGAAAGAGTGTTGGGGTTACAAGAGGGGTTAGTGTTGGGGTTACAGGTAGGGATTAGTGTTGGGGTTACAGGGGGGTTAGTGTTGGGGTTACAGGTGGGGATAGTCTTGGGGTTACAGGGAGGGTCAGTATTGGGGTTACAAGAGGGATTAGTGTTGGGGTTACAGAGAGGGTTAGTCTTGGGGTTACAGGGAGGGGATAGTCTTGGGGTTACAGGGAGGGTCCGTATTGGGGTTACAAGAGGGGTTAGTGTTGGGGTTACAGGGGGGTTAGTGTTGGGGTTACAGGTGGGGATAGTCTTGGGGTTACATGGAGGGTTAGTCTTGGGGTTACAGGGAGGGGATAGTCTTGGGGTTACAGGGAGGGTCAGTATTGGGGTTACAAGAGGGATTAGTGTTGGGGTTACAGGGAGGGTCAGTACTGGGGTTACTAGAGGGGTCAGTGTTGGGGTTATAAAAAGAGTTTTGGGGTTACAAGAGGGGTTAGTGTTGGGGTTACAGGGAGGGTCAGTGTTGGGGTTGCAAGAGGGGTTAGTGTTGGGGTTACAAAAAGGGTCTTGGGGTTACAAGAGCGGTTAGTGTTGGGGTTACAAGAGGGGTTAGTGTTGGGGTTACAGGGAGGGTCAGTGTTGGGGTTACAGGGAGGCTTAGTGTTGTGGTTACAAGAGGGGTCGGTGTTGGGGTTACAGAAAGGGTGTTGGGGTTACAAGAGGGGTTAGTGTTGGTGTTACAGGAGGGGTGTTGGGGTTACAAGAGGGGTTAGTGTTGGTGTTACAGGAGGGGTTAGTGTTGGGGTTACAGAAAGAGTGTTGGGGTTACAAGAGGGGTTGGTGTTGGTGTTACAGGGAGGGTCAGTGTTGGGGTTACAAGAGGGGTTAGTGTAGGGGTTACAGGAGGGGTTGGTGTTAGGGTTACAGGGGGGTTAGTGTTGTGGTTACAGGGGGGTTAGTGTTGTGGTTACAGGGGGGGTTAGTGTTGGGGTTACAGAAAGAGTGTTGGGGTTACAAGAGGGGTTAGTGTTGGGGGTTACAAGAGGGGTTAGTGTAGGGGTTACAGGAGGGGTTGGTGTTAGGGTTACAGGGGGGTTAGTGTTGTGGTTACAGGGGGGGTTAGTGTTGGGGTTACAGAAAGAGTGTTGGGGTTACAAGAGGGGTTAGTGTTGGGGGTTACAAGAGGGGTTAGTGTAGGGGTTACAGGAGGGGTTGGTGTTAGGGTTACAGGGGGGTTAGTGTTGTGGTTACAGGGGGGTTAGTGTTGTGGTTACAGGGGGGGTTAGTGTTGGGGTTACAGAAAGAGTGTTGGGGTTACAAGAGGGGTTAGTGTTGGGGGTTACAAGAGGGGTTAGTGTAGGGGTTACAGGAGGGGTTGGTGTTAGGGTTACAGGGGGGTTAGTGTTGTGGTTACAGGGGGGTTAGTGTTGTGGTTACAGGGGGGGTTAGTGTTGGGGTTACAGAAAGAGTGTTGGGGTTACAAGAGGGGTTAGTGTTGGGGTTACAAGAGGGGTTAGTGTTGGGGTTACAGGGGGGGTTAGTGTTGAGGTTACGGGGGGGTTAGTGTTGGGGTTACAAGAGGGGTAAGTGTTGGGGTTACAGGGGGGGTTAGTGTTGGGATTACAGGGGGGTTAGTGTTGGTGTTACAGGAGGGGTTAATGTTGGGGTTACAGGAGGGGATAGTGTTGGGGTTACAGAAAGAGTGTTGGGGTTACAAGAGGGGTTATTGTTGTTGTTACAGGGAGTTAGTGTTGGGATTACAGGAGGGGTTGGTGTTGGGGTTACAGGAGGGGTTAGTGTTGGGGTTACAAAAAGAGTGTTGGGGTTACAAGAGGGGTTAGTGTTGGTGTAACGGGGGGGGGGGTTATTGTTAGGGTTACAGGAGGGTAAGTGTTGGGGTTACAGGGGGGTTAGTGTTGGGATTATAGGAGGGGGGGTTAGTGTTGGGGTTACAGGGGGGATTAGTGTTGGGGTTACAGGGGGGGTGTTAGTGTTGGGGTTACAGGGGGGGTTAGTGTTGAGATTACAGGAGGGTTACCATCAGGGTTACAGTGATGGGTAATTTTAGCGTCACAGGAAGTATTAGAGGAAGGGGCACTAGAATAAGGTGTTCCTCTCTTCTTTGGAGGCTTAGTGCCAAAAACTGCCGGCACAGATTCACCGGAATGAATCAGGTATGCAGATCAGGAATTCCGTAACTTTATTGGCCTTTTTTTTTTCCCCCGGATCAGTGACTCAGAAACGACTAAAACCAGAGACGGGTCGGTAACTAGGAGGAGCAGGGCTGGAATTCTGCCTAGTCCACATGGACCATGGCCTAGGGCGAAACACGACCACCCTGCCCTTATTGGATGAAAGAAGCACAGCTCTGTGTATGGCGAAAAGTTCCTGCCCGTTCTGACCGTCGGCGCCATCCGGCCCAGTCCTCTATTGCTCTATCTGTAACCCTTCACCTACTAAGTTGTCGTTTCTTCGTCTTCTGATAGAGAGAGGTGGCACCGCCCACTTATATCTCCACAATCAGCCTTTAGGCTCCATTCACAAGTATGTGCGACTTTGGACATCAAAGTCGCATGACAAGTCGCAGCCCATTCTTTCAATGGCACCAGTCCATCATTTTCAACAGGGGGTCCGACGGTGACCCACCCCCTTCACTTCCAGGTCACAAAAGGAATGCAATAAATTAAGAAGGCGCCCACCATTACCTAACACCATAAAGACCTGGAGAACAGGTAGGACATGATAACGCCTGCCCAGGGTCAGGACAAGGGGTGGGCAGGAGGGACGACTGTCCTGGACACTGTGGTATCATGTGAGGTGTGTGGGGTAGGGTCACCACGTGTCCCGGATTGCCCGGCGGGACAGTCCCACATTTTGCAGGTCTGTCCCGAGCACATTCATTCCAGGACAATACAGTGTCCCAGAATGAAACTGACACAACCCCCCCCCCCCGGCCAATCTGATGCCCCCAAAAATGGCCGCCACATCACCGCTTTACTCACTGACAGTACTTGTCCTGGCCGGGGTTTGCCTGGAGGAGCACAGTTCCCGCCCCCGCTTGTGATTGGAGAAATCATAAATCCCGCCTCTTGTGTCCAATCACTGTGCTGTGATTCGTTACACCACAAGCTGATTTTTGGGAAGGGGGGTTTCCCTGAATGGTAGTTTGGAAATGTGGTCACCCTAGTGGGAGGGCACAGTGAGTTTGGGGTGGGGCGGGGTTGAAGTGATTTAGGGGGATCTGTGTTGGGAGTAGGGGTGAGGAAAGAGGATTTGTACTAGGAGGGGGATTGGGGGGGGGGATTATGCTAGAAGAGGTGATATTGCGAGGGGAGGGGGAGTGGTACAAGGAGGGAACATTTTTGGGGGGATTTGTGCTAGTAGGGACATTTGGGTGGAAGGGGGATCTATGCTAGGAAGGGGGAATGGAGGGGAATTGTGCTGGGAGGAGGGGATTTTTTTTATAGTGGGGGGAGAGGATGTGTACTTGAAGGGGAGTATTTGTGCTAGGAGGTGTGATTGTTTGGGGGGGGGGGAGGGGGCATTTGTGCTTGGGGGATTTGAGGGATGGGGCAAAGATTTTTTCCCAGGAGGGGGGATTTCAGCAAGGGGGCAGATTTGTACTGGGACGAGGAGGATATAGAGTGGGGGGGGGGGGGGAGATGTGTACTTGAAGGAGGGTATTTGTGCTAGGAGCTGTGATTGTTTTTTTTTTGGGGGGCGGGGGGGACATTTGTACTAGGGGGATTTCAGGGATGGGGGCAAATATCTGTACCAGTAGGGGGGATTTCAGCAGGGGGGAGGATTGGTACTGGGATGAAGGGGGATCTGGATTGGGGGGGATGTTTACTTGAAGGGGAAATTTTAGGGGTAAAGGATTTGTGCTAGGATGTGTGATTGTTTTGGGGAGGGGGGCATTTGTGCTGGTGGGGATAAAGGGTGGGGCAAAGATTTATACTGGGAGGAGGGATTTCAGCAGGGGGCGGATTTGCATTGGAGGGAGGGGGAATTTATTCTTAGGGGTAACTATGCAGATTAGTGTTTTTTTAGGGGGGCATCTTAGTGGGGGCTCAGCTGGGCATGTACACTCTGGACTCTAAATGTCCTTGTCCTGGCACTTCCCCTGCCCCTCAATTGCCCTAAAAGAGAGCAGCACCTGGACCTATAAAGGGGTCCCGGAATCCACCAGTTGGGGCCACTAAGTCCCCAAACGACAATTTTCAAAGAGCTTTCCAAGCTTTCCATCATCTTGGTGCTACTAAATCCCCAAACTATATATTTTCAAAGCACCCGGACCTATAAAGGGGTCCCATCAGACATCTTGAGGGAACTAAATCCTAAAGGGCTCCTGTCTTCCCCCCAATACAGATCACTAAATATTTTTCAAGCAATCATAAGGAGCTTTCCAAACTCTCCATCCACTCATCCTATTCATAAATCCTCTGGGCCCCAGTGTGCTTGTGGGCCCTGCAGTAGTCACATGCAAGAACAAATTTGCCCCCCCCCCAACCCACTCAACTTTGATGAATGCCAAATAACAAAAAGGTATGTACTGTCGATAGAATAGATCGTTAGGTGCCTTGCAGTCTCTCACAGTCCACAAAATGCAACAGGGGGTCTGACAATGGACACCCCTTCACTTCCAGCCCAAATGGTGTCAAGAAGAAATTGAGGAAGCCATAAAGTGAAGAAGATCACCATTTACTGACACCATGTAAACCAGGAGAACAGTTAGGATCAGGATAACTTCTGCCCTCATGCCCACCTGGACCCTGAAACGGTTTGATAAGACATCTTGAGGTCACTAATTCCCCAAAGGCCCCCTTGCCCTTTGCAACCATTTTCCAAGCAACCCTAAAGAGCTTTAAAAACTTTCCAATCCACTCATCCTATTTCCAGTATTTATCCTCTGGGTCCCCACTGTGCTTCTGGGCCCTGCAGTAAGATCAGAGGCAGGTTGACTACTGCTGAGGACCGTATCTCGGAGGTTGAGGACGTATAGCATACCCAGAGCTCTCAACTGGCTGAGCTACAGGAGCTACTGGCCTGGTCCCTGCAACACAGGACGGATGACGCCGAAGACCGTCAGCGGAGGAACAACATAAGAGTGGTAGGATTACCAGAAGGGGCAGAGGGGGTGGCCACTACTACTTCTGCTGAACAGTTTTTTAAGTCATTGCTGGATTTGGGTGATCTCCCACCCAGGTATGTGGTTGACCGCCAGCGGAGGAACAACAAAAGAGTAGTAGGATTACCAGAAGGGGCAGAGGGGGTGGCCACTACTACTTTTGCTGAGCAGTTTTCCAAGTCATTGCTGGATTTGGGTGATCTCCCTCCCACGTATGTGGTTGAGAGAGCTCATAGAGTGCACACTGTAGCCCAGCCATCGGGCGCCCCACCACGTCCGTTCTTGGTCACGTTCCTTAAGTCTAGGGACCGCGACATGCTGGTGGTGGAGGCGAGGAAGCATAAGGAGCTGCTATTTCCAGTATTTATCCTCTGGGCCCTGCAGTAGTCACATTCAAGACAATCTACCTCAACTTCAATGAATGCCTAAAAACAAAAGTATTTACTGTGTATAGAATGGATCATTGGGTATCTTGATGTCTCTCACAGTCCATATAATGCAACTGGGGTCTGTCAATGGACACCCCTTCCCTTCCAGCGTCCGGTGTCAAGAAGAAATTAAGGAAGCCATGAAGTGAAGAAGGTCACCATTGACTGACGCCATGTAGACCAGGAGAACATTTAGGACATGATAACTTCTGCACCTCACCTGACCTTCTGGATCTATGAGGGGGTCCCATCAGACATCTGGAGGCCACTAAATCCCAAAAGCCCCCCATGCCTGCCTCCAATACAGAGTAGCAAATATTTTCCAAGCAACCATAAAGAGCTTTCCAAACTTTCCATCCACTCATCCTATTTCCAGTATTTATCCACTTCCAGTGTCAAGAAGAAATTAAGGAATCAAGACAATCGACCTCAACTTCAATAAATGCCTGAAAACAGACAAGTATTTACTGTGTATTGAATGGATCATTGGGTGTCTTTATGTCTCTAACAGACCATAATACGCAACTGGGGTCTGCCAATGGACACCCCTTCACTTCCAAGAAGAAATTACGGAAGCCATGAAGTGAAGAAGGTCACCATTGACGGACACCATGTAGACCAGAAGAACAGTTGGGACCTGATAACTTCTGCACCTCACCTGACCTCCTGGATCTACGAAGGGGTCCCATCAGACATCTTGAGGCCACTAAATCCCAAAAGGCCCCTGTCAAGGCCATGCTTGTCCTTAATGCACTTTAAGCGAGTCGGAACCCTTCTGTGTAAGACCGCGCTATATCAAGATACCTCTCAACTCAACTAAATCCCAAAAGGCCCCCATGTCAGGAGAACAGTTAGAACATGATAACTTCCACACCCCACCTGACCTCCTGGATATATGAAGGTGTCCTAGCAGACATCTTGAGGACCCTAAATCCCAAAAGGCCCCCATGCCTGCCTCCAACACAGAATACTAAATATTTTTCAAGCAATCATAAAGAGCTTTGCAAACTTGCCATCATCTCATCCTATTTCCAGTATTTATCCACTTCCAGTGTCAAGAGGAAATTAGGGAAGCCATGAAGGTCACCATTGACTGACACCATGTAGACCAGGAGAACAGTTGGGACATGATAACTTCTGCACCTAAACTGACCTCCTGGATCTATGAAGGGGTCCCATCAGACATCTTGAGGCCACTAAATCCCAAAAGGCCCCTGTCAATGCCATGCTTGCCCTTAATGGACTTTAAGCGCGTCGGGACCCTTTAGGGGTAAGACTGTGCTATATCATGATACCTCTCAACTCAACTCGACTAAATCCCAAAAGGCCCCCATGCCTGCCTCTAATACAGAGTACTAAATATTTTCCAAGCAACCATAAAGAGATTTCCAAACTTTCCATCCACTTATCCTATTTCCAGTATTTATCCACTTCCAGCATCCAGTGTCAGGAAGAAATTAAGGAAGCCATGCCCATGAAGTGATGAAGGTCACCATTGACTGACACCATGTAGACCAGTAGAACAGTTAGGACATTATAACTTCTACACCTCACCTGACCTCCTGGGTCTATGAAGGGGTCCCATCAGACATCTAGCGCCACTAAATCCCAAAAGGCCCCCATGCCTGCCTCCAACACAGAGTATTAAATATTTTCCAAGCAACCATAAAGAGCTTTCCAAACTTTCCATCAACTTACAGAAGCCATGAAGTGAAAAAGGTCACCATTGACTGACACCATGTAGACCAGAAGAATAATTAGGACATGATAACTTCTGCACCTCACCTGACCTCCAGGATCTATGAAGGGGTCCCATCAGACATTTTGAGGCCCTTCAATCCCACAAAGCCCCCAAAATATTTTCCAAGCAAGCATAAAGAGCTTTCCAAACTTGCCATCATCTCATGCCATTCATAAATCCTGTGGGCCCCACAGCAGTCTCATGCTCCTGCTTGGCCTTGCACAGGCCCCCCACCCCAGGTCCCCCCTTCTTACCTTGCATTCTCCCACACAGGACCTGACAGAGTATTCCCCGGATTGCAGGTACTTCTCCAACACAAAATCAAACTCCTCATATTTTTCCTGAGCATGTTGGTCCAGTCTCTGGTAGGCTTGGATGCAGTTGCTGCACACCTCGTCGTCGGTGAGGGAGGACGAGGCCGCAGCGGTCTCCATGAAGTCCTCCATCAGGTTCTCCAGACTGCAGTTCAAGCTGTCCGGGTTGGACATCCCCAGAAGCAGGTCCAGGATGGTGTAAGTATCACAAAAGGACAGAGTGAAATTGTTAAAATAAGCCTTCAAAAAGTTCCTCTTTTGGTTGTAGGAAGTGGAGGAAGGGGAATGGGACCTGGGGGAGGAAGGGCCCCCAGAGCCCCTAAGTCTTTGCAGTTTGGTGCAGGCAGTGTCCAGGTGGGTGACCCTGGCACCAGTGCAATGTGGAGATTGAGCAGCAGATTTGGTCAAATTGCTTAGGAAGTTGTCCCAGCACCCCCTGGCACCCCCAGGGAAGCCTTGCGCGGAGAGCCAGCTGGAGTTGCCCCTCGCCCTGGCCCCCGCGGAGACAAGCCAGAGGTGATTAGACAGCAGGACGGTGAAGAAGAGCAGAGAGGCAAGGGACAATCGCCATCTCTGAGCCCTCTCGGAGTCGGCACACGGTTTGTCGATGCGTCGGGGTTCCCAGCAGATCTTTATGACGGCCTCATCTTCCCTTGGATGCATCCAAGCCCCCCTGATCATATTTCAGGGGGGTGGGAGAATTTGGGTGCTGTCAGTCTCTGCCCACCCCCCCACCCCCTCCTCTTCTCCTAGGTTGGTGGTGGTGGGTTCCCTGCACCAGCAATGTCACCTGCCTCTAGTGAGGGGGCCTGCAGAGAGGGGCATCATCAGGGGGAGGGGGGATGGGTGGACAAGGAGATGGACAGATAAGGGATGATGGTGGGCCAACTAGAGATTGGTGATGGGCCGAGGATTGTGGTCCAGCAGGAGAATGCTGGAGGCTGGAGAGATGGACCAATGTAGGGATGATGGTCCAGCAGGAGATGGGCCAAGGATCGTGGACCAGCAAGGAATGGCTGGTTGAGGGATGCTGGAGGGATGCACCAATGTAGGATGGGAAGGTGGATGGATCAAGGATGGGGAGATGGTAGAGGGATGGAGAGATGCTGAAGAGGAGGACCAGCAGGGGATAGATGGATGCTGGAGAGATGGACCAATAAAGGATGGGGGACCAGCAAGGGATGGCTGGTTGAGGGATGCTGGAGGGATGCACCAGTAAAGGATGGGAAGGTGGATGGATCAAGGATGGGGAGATGGTAGAGGGATGGAGAGATGCTGGAGAGCAGGACCAGCAGGGGATGGACGGTTAAGGGATGGATGGAGGCTGGAGAGATGGACCAATATAGGAAGGAGGACCAGCAAGGGATGGCTGGTTGAGGGACCTAGAGAGATGGAAGGATGAAGGATGGGGAGATGATGGGGAAATGAACCAGGAATGATGGAGAGAAGGACCAATAAAGGATGGAGAGATGGACCAGGGATGATGGAGAGATGGACCAGTAATGAAGGATGGGGAGATGATGGGGAGATGGAAGGATGAAGGATGGGGAGATGGAAGGATGAAGGATGGGGGGGATGGAAGGATGAAGGATGGGGAGATGGAAGGATGAAGGATGGGGGGATGATGGGGAGATGGAAGGATGAAGGATGGAAGGATGAAGGATGGGGGGGATGGAAGGATGGGGGGATGGAAGGATGGGGGGATGATGGGGAGATGGAAGGATGAAGGATGGGGGGATGATGGACAGACGGACCAATAAAGGATGGAGAGATGGACCAGGGATGATGGGGAGATGGAAGGATGAAGGATGGGGAGATGGAAGGATGAAGGATGGGGAGATGGAAGGATGAAGGATGGGGGGATGATGGACAGAAGGACCAATAAAGGATGGAGAGATGGACCAGGGATGATGGGGAGATGGAAGGATAAAGGACGGAGGAATGGGAGCTCCCCTCCCCTACCCGCCCCTGCCCGGGTTCCTCAATAGTCGGCCATCGCAGGCAATACCGGCAGAACCAAGAGAATAAAAAAAGACCCCCCTCCCTGTAAAAAGAGCCACCCCCGGGGCAAAGTCCATCAAGGAGAAGTCCTCAGGGGATGCAGGGGACAAGCCATGCACGTCCCCCCACCCTCCCCCCTATGAACCTACAGCAGATCCAGGTGTGAGCATCCCCCTGTGACCATCTCCGGCCATGCACCGGGCTGCGCAGTGTGGAAGGGGCCCTCTTATTGTTTTCTCTTCCTCTTCTGGTGGGCACTGTTCTTCTGCTCCAGGGGCATCCTGAGGCTGAGGCTGACCATTCCCATGCCTCCTCTTCCTCCCCTGGTGCTCCCAGGCCGAGAGCTCTTCCCCCTCTTTCTTTTCTTTTTTATCTCCCAATATTTAATCTGTCGCCATCTTCAGCCGAGGAGAGAACACCTTGAGAAATTGATCGGAGGGGGGCGCCGGCACGAGCAAACGCGCGGCCCCGAGAGCATCGGGAGCGCGCACAACACCCCCCCCCCCCCCTTCCTTGCCTTATGCAACTGTTTCTTTCTTTATATGATTATTAAAAGGAGTCCCCTCCCCCCTCCCCACCCCCTTCCCTTCCCCTCCTTCTGCTTTCATTCATCTCCTCCATTCAGCTTGTACATCCCTCTCCCCAAACCCCCCCATTTCATGAGTCAGCTTCTACAATCATCAGCTGCAAGACCTGCCATCCACCTCTATAGGACCCTGTGGGGGAGAAATATTCCTGAGACCCCCAGCAGCCACCACAGGGGTCCACAGCTGCAAGGTTTTCATCAATCCCAGCAATATGCATTAAAAACCAGGCTGTACATGTGTGGCATGTGTCTGCTGGGGGACAGGTACAGGCTGCTTATCTGCTGCAAGACCTTCCATCCACCTCCATAGGACCCTGTGGAGGGAAGAAGATTCCTGAGACCCCCAGCAGCCACCACAGGGGTCCACAGCTGCAAGGTTTTCATCAATCCCAGCAATATGCATTAAAAACCAGGCTGTACATATGTAGCATGTGTCTGCTAGGGGACAGGTACAGTCTTCTCATCTCCTGCAAACCTGCCATCCATTTTCATAGGTCCCTATGGGGGAGAAAGCTTCCTGAGACCCCCAGCAGCCATCACAGGGGGCCACAGCTGTAAGGTTTGCATCAATCCCAGCAATATGCATTAAAAACCAGGCTGTACATGTGTAGCATGTGTCTGCTGGGGGACAGGTACAGGCTGCTCATCTGCTGTAAGACCTGACACCCACCCCTATCGGACCCCATGGGGGTTTCCTGAGACCCCCGGCAGCCATCACATGGATCCACAGCTGCAAGATTTGCATCAATTTCCAGCATAATGCATTAAAAACCAGGCTGTACATGTGTGGCATGTGTCTGCTAGGCAACAGCTACTGCTAGACGTTCCTTCAGATGATGAGACTGGTGGTCATCAGCTTTAGACCTATTATACATCTTCATAGGACCCTGTCAGGTCATCATCCACCACCATAGGACCCCATGGGGGGGGGGCTTCCAGAGACCCCCGGCGGCCATCACAGGGATCCAGAGCTGCAACCTTTGCATCAATTCCTTATGCATTAAAAACCAGGCTGCTCATCTGCTGCAAGACCTGCCATCCACCTCTATAGGACCCTGTGGCGTCATCATATCCACCTCCATAGGACCCTGTGGGGTCATCATATCCACCTCTATAGGACCCTGTGGGGTCATCATATCCACCTCCATAGGACCCTGTGGGGTCATCATATCCACCTCTATAGGACCCTGTGGGGTCATCATATCCACCTTCATAGGACCCTGTGGGGTCATCATATCCACCTCTATAGGACCCTGTGGGGTCATCATATCCACCTCCATAGGACCCTGTGGGGTCATCATATCCACCTCTATAGGACCCTGTGGGGTCATCATATCCACCTCTATAGGACCCTGTGGGGTCATCATATCCACCTTCATAGGACCCTGTGGGGTCATCATATCCACCTCTATAGGACCCTGTGGGGTCATCATATCCACCTCTATAGGACCCTGTGGGGTCATCATATCCACCTCTATAGGACCCTGTGGGGTCATCATATCCACCTTCATAGGACCCTGTGGGGTCATCATATCCACCTCCATAGGACCCTGTGGGGTCATCATATCCACCTTCATAGGACCCTGTGGGGTCATCATATCCACCTCTATAGGACCCTGTGGGGTCATCATATCCACCTCTATAGGACCCTGTGGGGTCATCATATCCACCTATAGGACTATATCATATCCACCTTCATAGGACCCTGTGGGGTCATCATATCCACCTCTATAAGACCCTGTGGGGTCTATATCCACCTTCATAGGACCCTGTGAGGGTCATCATATCCACCTTCATAGGACCCTGTGGGGTCATCATATCCACCTCTATAAGACCCTGTGGGGTCATCATATCCACCTTCATAGGACCCTGTGGGGTCATCATATCCACCTCTATAGGACCCTGTGGGGTCATCATATCCACCTCCATAGGACCCTGTGGGGTCATCATATCCACCTCTATAGGACCCTGTGGGGTCATCATATCCACCTCTATAGGACCCTGTGGGGTCATCATATCCACCTTCATAGGACCCTGTGGGGTCATCATATCCACCTCTATAGGACCCTGTGGGGTCATCATATCCACCTCTATAGGACCCTGTGGGGTCATCATATCCACCTTCATAGGACCCTGTGGGGTCATCATATCCACCTCCATAGGACCCTGTGGGGTCATCATATCCACCTCTATAGGACCCTGTGGGGTCATCATATCCACCTTCATAGGACCCTGTAGGGTCATCATATCCACCTCCATAGGACCCTGTGGGGTCATCATATCCACCTCTATAGGACCCTGTGGGGTCATCATATCCACCTTCATAGGACCCTGTAGGGTCATCATATCCACCTTCATAGGACCCTGTAGGGTCATCATATCCACGTCTATAGGACCCTGTGAGGGTCATCATATCCACCTTCATAGGACCCTGTGGGGTCATCATATCCACCTCTATAGGACCCTGTGGGGTCATCATATCCACCTCTATAGGACCCTGTGGGGTCATCATATCCACCTCTATAGGACCCTATGGGGGGTGGAGACATCTTCCAGAGACCCCCAGCAGCCCTCCCAGGGGTCCACAGTTGCAACGTTTGAACCAATCTCAGCAATATGCATTAAAAACCAGGCTGTACATGTGTAACATGTGTCTGATGGGGGCAGCTAGAAGCTCCTTCAGCTGATGAGACTGGTTGTCATCTGCTGCCAAACCTGCCATCCGCCTCCATAGGACCCTGTGGGGTCATCATCCACCTCCATAGGACCCTGTAGGGTCATCATCCGCCTCCATAGGACCCTGTAGGGTCATCATCTGCCTCCAAATGACCCTGTGGGGTCATCACCCGCCTCCATAGGACCCTGTGGGGTCATCATCCACCTCCATAGGACCCTGTGGGGTCATCATCCGCCTCCATAGGACCCTGTGGGGTCATCATCTACCTCCATAGGACCCTGTGGGGTCATCATCCGTCTCCATAGGACCCTGTGGGGTCATCACCCGCCTCCATAGGACCCTGTGGGGTCATCATCCACCTCCATAGGACCCTGTGGGGTCATCATCCGCCTCCATAGGACCCTGTGGGGTCATCACCAACTCCATAGGACCCTGTGGGGTCATCACCCACCTGCATAGGACCCTGTGGGGTCATCACCCACCTCCACAGGACCCTGTGGGGTTATCATCCACCTCCATAGGACCCTGTGGGGTCATCATCCACCTCCATAGGACCCTGTGGGGTCATCACCCACCTGCATAGGACCCTGTGGGGTCATCACCCACCTCCATAGGACCCTGTGGGGTCATCATCTGCCTCCATAGGACCCTGTGGGGTCATCACCCACCTGCATAGGACCCTGTGGGGTCATCATCCACCTCCATAGGACCCTGTGGGGTCATCATCCACCTCCATAGGACCCTGTGGGGTCATCACCCACCTGCATAGGACCCTGTGGGGTCATCACCCACCTCCATAGGACCCTGTGGGGTCATCACCCACCTCCATAGGACCCTGTGGGGTCATCACCCACCTCCATAGGACCCTGGGGGGAGAATCCACCCAGAGACCCCCCACCCCCCTCTCTCCTAAGGTTTGCATCAATCTCTGGATTATGAATTAAAAACCAGGCTGTACATGTGAAGCATGTGTCTGCTGGGGGACATCTCCAGGCCATGGGGGCTCTATGAGGGTTCCTGGGAACGAGCCTTCCACACATTCTGCATTTCATGAGCACAGATCTTCTCTGGAGGTTCTATTTCATTATTAAGGAGAAACTTTGTAACAACAAAAGTGTAACAATAAATTTGTAGCAAAATAAATTGTAGCAGAAAATTGTGGCTGAAAATTGTAGCAAGTACTCATCTCTTCACTTGTGTTGTTTGAGAATTTTTAGCATCTCCAGGAATGACAGTGGAAAGTTTTGTAGATTACCTGACCTCAGGTGTGTCGGCCGCATTCCTTTTCACTTTTTTTTTTCACCTTGGCGACCCCGAAGATAACACACTTCTTGTCGTTTAGGGTCACAACCATACTTTTGTCCCTCTATGACAGGGAGTGTGTGAGGACTACATAACACCTCCCCCTCTTCTCCAGAGATAGCATGGAACAATGCTAACGGATAACAGTCCAGAGATACAGGAAGTTATCAGCGCACAGGATTTGTGGCGGGACCAACAGCTATTCTGACTTGTGGGACCAGTATTAAAGGATAAGTTCACTTTTACAAAAATTTTAAATAAATGCACATTTTTTGCAGGTAAAAAAGTGGTGGTGCTCTAATACAGGAGGGGTGTTACTGGTCAGAGTGGGGGGCGCTCCAACACAGGAGGGGTGTTACTGATTAGAGTGGGGGGCACTCTAATACAGGAGGTGTGTTACTGGTCAGAATCGGGTGCACTAATACAGGAGGGGTGTTACTGGCCAGAGTGGGGGCGCTCTAATACAGGAGGTGTGTTACTATGCAGAGTGGGGGGCGCTCTAATACAGGAGGTGTGTTACTATGCAGAGTGGGGGGCGCTCTATTACAGGAGGTGTGTTACTGGCCAGAGTGGGGGGCGCTCTATTACAGGAGGTGTGTTACTGGTCAGAATCGGGCGCTCTAATACAGGAGGTGTGTTACTGGGCAGAGTGGGAGGGGCGCTCTAATACAGGAGGTGTGTTACTGGTCAGAGTGGGGCGCTCTAATATAGGAGGTGTGTTACTGGGCAGAGTGGGGCGCTCTAATACAGGAGGTGTGTTACTGGCCAGAGTGGGGCGCTCTAATATAGGAGGTGTGTTACTGGGCAGAGTGGGGCGCTCTAATACAGGAGGTGTGTTACTGGTCAGAGTGGGAGGGGCGCTCTAATACAGAAGGTGTGTTACTGTCCACAGTGGGGGCGCTCTAATACAGGAGGTGTGTTACTGGGCAGAGTCGGGCGCTCTAATACAGGAGGGGTGTTACTGGGCAGAGTGGGGGGGGGCTCTAATACAGGGGAGGGGTGTTACTGGCCAGAGTGGGGGCGCTCTAATACAGGAGGTGTGTTACTGGTCAGAGTCGGGCGCTCTAATACAGGGGGGGGTGTTACTGGGCAGAGTGGGGCGCACTAATACAGGGGGGGGGGTGTTACTGGGCAAAGTGGGGCACTATAATACAGGAGGAGTGTTACTGGCCAGAGTGGGAGTGCTCTAATACAGGAGGTGTGTTACTGGGCAGAGTGGGGCGCTCTAATACAGGAGGTGTGTTACTGGCCAGAGTGGGGGCGCTCTAATACAGGAGGTGTGTTACTGCCCAGAGTGGGGGCACTCTAATACAGGAGGTGTGTTACTGTCCAGAGTGGGGGGCGCTCTAATACAGGAGGTGTGTTACTGTCCAGAGTGGGGGGTGCTCTAATACAGGAGGTGTGTTACTGGGCAGAGTGGGGCACTTTAATACAGGAGGTGTGTTACTGTCCAGAGTGGGGGCGCTCTAATACAGGAGGTGTGTTACTGGCCAGAGTGGGAGCGGTCTAATTTTCTTCCAGTAACAAAGAGGCAAAGAAGAGCCATTCTGTATGAGCTGCAAATCGCTGCTACGGCACAACGCGGGCCGCGGACTGACCGCTGCGCCGCTGACGAGCCATATATAGATAATCAGCCTGATCTGCCCTGCGGAGAATTGACCGAAGTCTGGATAACATGTCAGTAAAAATTGACTGGTTTACTGATACGGAGCAGCCTGGTCTTCATCAGGTGGGATGTTAGCACCCCATTTTATGACATCTGATGAAGACCAGGTTGCCCCATATCAGTTAAATCGGTCAAAGTGACTGACGTAAGAAGTATCAACGACCTGGAAATCTAAGGAAACCCTGACCTTGAACCTGTCCCCCCCCCCCCCCTCCATGCAGGGCGCAGGGACACCGCCCCCCTAATCCATGCGCCCGGCCCACAATCTACATGTAGGGCACTGGACACATGAATGCCAATGGAGTTTTTTTTTTTTGAAGCACGTGATTAGAACTTGAGGCTCTAATTGGTTTAAAAAAAGGGTGGGCTCGGGGCGCAGAGCACTTCGCCCCGAGCCCAACCAGTTCTGTGACATTAGCGAATACATTTTCGCTATAGTCACATTGATCCTCCTCCCGGCCGCTCCTGAGACCCGCCACCCGATTGGCTGAAAGGACAGGCGGTCCTATTGGACGCCTAGGAGGAGGAAGGAGACGCACGGCGGAAGCTGCTGTGGTGCAGGAGACGCGATAGAAGCACTGCAGCCTGAGCTCGCCCAGTTGTGTGACAAGAGCGAATTAATAATTCCTGATCCTCCTGCTGGCCAATCAGGAAGTGGGGGTCTTAAGACTCCCGGCCAATGGGGTCTCAGGACCCACTTCCTGTTCAGGAGGAGAGGCAACGGCCCTGGAGCGAGGAGCGAGATCCTTGTCATCTGCCTCCTAAAGTAAGGATTCCTCTATCCCGTCTGTCGCCCACGCGCGGGGGGAGTGATCGCCGCTATGTTGTCCGCCTCCTGCACGGGGGTCCATTGCTGCCATCCCATGGGGGGGATCGCTGCCTTCCCATCCGGACCAGTAAAGGAAGGACAGAGGATGAGGATGTCACTTCCCTAACACTGACCCGCCTCTCAGCCAATCAGGTGCACCGGGTCTGGTTACCGGTCACCTGATTGGCTGGAGCGACACAGCGTCACTGAGTCATAGTAGAAGTCGTAAGAGGACGGGAGAAGGGAGGAGACATCGAGGACTGGGAGGACAGCTTTGACCGAGACAGGTAAGTGCAGGGCGAAGGGGGGGCATACTGTCGGCATTCGATGGGGCAAATCTGGCAGCAACTGATGGGCACACTGGCGGCAATTGATGGGCACACTGGCAGCAACTGATGGGCACACTGGTGCCAATTGATGGGCACACTGGCAGCACATCTGGTAGCACTCTGGCAGCATTTGATGGGGCAAATCTGGCAGCACACTGGTGGCAACTGATGGGTACACTAGCAGCACACTGATGGAAATTGATGGGCACACTGGCAGCACATCTGGTAGCACACTGGCAGCATTTGTTGGGGCAAATTTGGCGGCACACTGGCGGCATTTGATGGGGCAAACTGGCAGCACCCTGGCGGCACTTGATGGACCCACTGGCAGCCCACTGGCAGCAACTGATGGGCACACTGGCAGCAATTGATGGGGCACACTGGTAGCCCACTGGCAGCAACTGATGGGCACACTGGCAGCAACTGATGGGCACACTGGCAGCAATTGATGGGGCACACTGGTAGCACACTGGTAGCAATTGATGGGCACACTGGCAGCACACTGGTGGCAATTGATGGGCACACTTGCTGCATTTGATGGGGCACACTGGCAGCACACTGGCGCCATTTGATGGGCACACTGGCAGCACACTGGTGGCAATTGATGGGCCCACTGGCAGCCCACTGGCGGCAACTGATGGGCACACTGGCAGCAATTGATGGGGCACACTGGCAGCACACTGGCGGCAACTGATGGAGCACACTGATAGCACACTGGTGGCAATTGATGGGCCCACTGGCAGCAACTGATGGGCACACTGGCAGCAATTGATGGGGCACACTGGCAGCACACTGGTAGCAACTGATGGGGCACACTGGTAGCAATTGATGGGCTCACTGGCAGCACACTGGCGGCAACTAATGGGCACACTGGCAGCAATTGATGGGGCACACTGGCAGCACACTGGTGGCAATTGATGGGCCCACTGGCAGCCCACTGGCGGCAACTGATGGGCACACTGGCAGCAATTGATGGGGCACACTGGCAGCACACTGGCGGCAACTGATGGAGCACACTGGTAGAAATTGATGGGGCACACTGGCAGCACACTGGCAGCACTTGATGGGCACACTGGCAGCAATTGATGGGGCACACTGGTAGCAACTGATGGGGCACACTGGTAGCAATTGATGGGCTCACTGGCAGCACACTGGCGGCAACTGATGGGCACACTGACAGCAATCGATGGGGCAAACTGGCAGAAATGAATGAGCACACACTGGCAGCAATTGATGGGGCACACTGGCAGCACACTGGCAGAAATTTATGGGGCACACTGGCAGCACACTGGCAGAAATTGATGGGGCACACTGGTGGCAATTGATGGGCCCACTGACAGTCCACTGGCAGCAACTGATGGGCACACTGGCAGCAATTGATGGAGCACACTGGCAGCACACTGGTAGCAACTGATGGGCTCACTGGCAGCAATCGATGGGGCACACTGGCAGCAATTGATGGGGCACACTGGTAGCAACTGATGGGGCACACTGGTAGCAATTGATGGGCTCACTGGCAGCACACTGGCGGCAACTAATGGGCACACTGGCAGCAATTGATGGGGCACACTGGCAGCACACTGGTGGCAATTGATGGGCCCACTGGCAGCCCACTGGCGGCAACTGATGGGCACACTGGCAGCAATTGATGGGGCACACTGGCAGCACACTGGTGGCAACTGATGGAGCACACTGGTAGAAATTGATGGGGCACACTGGCAGCACACTGGCGGCACTTGATGGGGCACACTGGCAGCCCACTGGCAGCAACTGATGGGCACACTGGCAGCAATTGATGGGGCACACTGGTAGCAACTGATGGGGCACACTGGTAGCAATTGATGGGCTCACTGGCAGCACACTGGCGGCAACTGATGGGCACACTGACAGCAATCGATGGGGCAAACTGGCAGAAATGAATGAGCACACACTGGCAGCAATTGATGGGGCACACTGGCAGCACACTGGCAGAAATTGATGGGGCACACTGGCAGCACACTGGCAGAAATTGATGGGGCACACTGGCAGCACACTGGCAGAAATTGATGGGGCACACTGGCAGCACACTGGCAGAAATTGATGGGGCACACTGGCAGCACACTGGCAGCAACTGATGGGCACACTGGCAGCAATTGATGGGGCACACTGGCAGCACACTGGTAGCAACTGATGGGGCACACTGGCAGCAATTGATGGGGCACACTGGCAGCACACTGGCAGAAATTGATGGGGCACACTGGCAGCACACTGGCGGCACTTGATGGGGCACACTGGCAGCCCACTGGCAGCAACTGATGGGCACACTGGCAGCAATTGATGGGGCACACTGGTAGCAACTGATGGGGCACACTGGTAGCAATTGATGGGCTCACTGGCAGCACACTGGCGGCAACTGATGGGCACACTGACAGCAATCGATGGGGCAAACTGGCAGAAATGAATGAGCACACACTGGCAGCAATTGATGGGGCACACTGGCAGCACACTGGCAGAAATTGATGGGGCACACTGGCAGCACACTGGCAGAAATTGATGGGGCACACTGGCAGCACACTGGCAGAAATTGATGGGGCACACTGGCAGCACACTGGCAGAAATTGATGGGGCACACTGGCAGCACACTGGCAGCAACTGATGGGCACACTGGCAGCAATTGATGGGGCACACTGGCAGCACACTGGTAGCAACTGATGGGGCACACTGGCAGCAATTGATGGGGCACACTGGCAGCACACTGGCAGAAATTGATGGGGCACACTGGCAACAATTTTGTTTGCGCCGCGCCCAAAAATATTTGATCACCACCCGCCACTGGATCTGGTTGGGGTTCCCTCCCCTTGATATAATCATTTCTTGAAGGGGTTTCCTGAGAGTGGACCATTTTTTCCCAGGGCTCCTCTGGGGTACGAAGGTTGATGAAGTCTGGTGAAGTCTGTAGGGTCCGGTATGAGGAGCTTTTCCTCCACATTGCAGGGATGGAGCTGTCCAGGAGGAAGGTGCTGAAGTCTCCTCCCCCCCCTCCAGTCTTCTCCATCATAGACTTCCACTTTCTCAGATCAGACAGGTAGAGCGCAGGTGGGAGAGCGGGAAATCCCTGGAGTTTGATCATTAAAGAGCGTTCCTTAGAAGTGACAGACCCGGGAAGGGCGGAGCGCGGCTTGATTGGACTGGGAATGTGAGACGGGAGGGGCAATTAACATAAAGCAGAGCTTCCTGCTTAGAAGCCTGGAGCTCCCTGATTGGCTTTGCGTCTCAGTAATGAACGGCGACGGAGTGCGGCCGGCACCAGAACCCCCCACCTTCATTCTGACGGTCCGATATTCCACTGGCCGGCAGGGCCGCCATCAGGAATTTTGGGGCCCCTTACACAGCTTCAGGCATGGGAGAAAATATAAATATATCTAATAAATATATATATATATTTTTTTTAAAAAGGGTGGTTGCCAACTGGGGCCCCGGGGACCTTTTTTTTTTTTTAAGGAAATTTAAAAAAAAAGGGGGCTTTCCATTCGGGACCTCTGGGCCCGAAAAAAAAGAAAACCTCTGGGGCCTTTAAAAAAATAAAAAGAAATAAATAAATAAATATATATAAAAAAAATAAATAAACATTTATATATATATATAAAAAAGGAAATAAAAAACAAGGGGTTGCCTTCCAGGGCCCTGGGTACCTCTGGGTCCTTTAATAAAAAATAAAAATATAAAAAAAGAATATATAAACAAAAATAAAAAATACAATTATAAAAAAAGGGGGGTTTGACACATGGGGCCCTGGGGACCTCTGAGCCCTTTAATAAAAATACATCTATATATAAAAAAAAAGAAATCAAATAATATAAAAAAGTTAATCAAAAATAGAAAAAAGGATTGTTAACCGGGGGCCCTGGGGACCTCTGGGCCCTTTAATAATAATAACAATAATAAAAAAAAAATATATATATATATATATATATATATATATATATATATATATCTAAATAAATAAAAGAAATAAAAAAATATATTTTTTTTTATAAAAAAAGGGGGGTTGTCATCTGAGGCCCTGGGGATCTCCAGGTCCCTGTGGACCTCCAGACCTCTAAAAAAAATTAATAAAAAAATTGTCCCTTTAATAAAAAAATAAATATATTTTTTATAAAAAAAAAAAAAAAAAATTATATTTTTTTATTATAAAAAAGGGCTTGTCATCTGGGGCCCTTGGTGGCCTCCGGGCCCCTTCGGACCCCTAAAAAAAAAATATATATATTTTTTTTCTTTTTATGGTGGTTCCCATCCGGGCCCCTGGGGACCCCCGGGCCCCTTACAGGTGTAATGCCTGTACCCCCCTGATGGCGGCCCTGCTGGCCGGGCCAGGATTTTTATCATGGGGGCCCGCCTCCACTAGAGCCAACCTTTCCACAACGTATTTTCCAGGTCCCGGCCTCGTTATAGCGTGCGAATAATCAAATATTAAATAATTGTAAAAATGAAGGAATAAAAAATAAAATAAAATAAATTATACTTTCAATTATCAAAGGAAGAATATAATCAGCCGGATTCACAGCCATCGCCGCATCTTTATGCCGCCGTAGCGCATCTTCTTTACGCTACGCCGGTGCAACGTTGAGAGGCAAGTATGAAACTCACAAAGAAAATGCGCCCAACGTTGCGCCGGCGTAGCGTATAGTCGTCGGCGTAAGCCGCCGTAAGTCAAAGTAGGTGGAAGTGGGCGTGGGTAATGAAGGGTGACCCCCTTGCAAATGATGGGCTGAGCGTCACCCAAGTACTTAAAACGAAGAGCGCATGTGTCGTAACGTGGACGTATCCCCGCGCGCATGCGTACTACCACGTCGAAACAACTGGCTAAGATACGCCGGATCACTGCCTACGCCGTGAACGTAGCCTACGCCCAGCCCTATTCACGTACTACGTAAACAACGTAAAATACGACGGCGTCCGTTCCCTGGTCCACACCTTTGCATGGGTTGCGCCTCCTATCTGAGGAATAACTTTACGCCGGACGTAACGCTTACGCAAATCGCCGAAAACATGCGCCGGGCGCAAGCACGTTGGTGAATCGGCGAATCCCCCTCATTTGCATATCTGAATCGAAACTTCCACATGCGTCCAGCGTAAATAAGCGCCCACAATCCGCCGGCGTAGGAAAGTTACGTCGGTCGGAAGAAGCCTATTTTTCGACGTAACGTAGTTTGTGGGTCCGGCGCAGAGCTACGACGGCGCACATTTGTACTTACGCGGCGTATCTGTAGATACGGCGGCGTAAGCGCTACGTGAATCCGGGCCGATACATTTTATTTATTTAAATCTGCATTCCGGGATCAGTGAATATTGTCTAAATCCATGGCCTGGGTCACGCCTCTTCTTCTGGAATCTCGGGGATCTTTGTGTATTTCCTCCAGATCCGTGCAGTGATCCGGTGTGAGACTTCCTGTAATAAAGACCGATCACTGCTGACCTCTGTTCTTGTGCAGGGGGACTAGACTTGTCTCCGCCCCCTGTAGGTTTCTGTAGTGGGTGGAGCCTGCTGAGTTCCTCCTCTACTCCCTCAAGCACTGACCTTTGGCTTGTCTTCTGACCGCTTCTGATCTGCTCCTGACCCGGGCTTGTACCTTGACCATGCTCTGTACCAGGGCCACCATCAGGGGGGTACAGGCAGTACACCTGTAAGGGGCCCGGGGGTCCCCAGGGGCCCAGATGGAAACCCCCTAAAAAAAAAAAAAATTGGCCCTTTAATAAGAAAATAAAATAAAAATATATTATAAAAAAATATTTCTTTATAAAAAAATAAAAATAAAAAAAGAGGGGCTTGCCATCTGGGGCCCCAGGGGCCCGGAGGCCACCAGGGCCCCAGATGGCAAGCCCCTCTTTTTTTATTTTTATTTTTTTATAAAGAAATATTTTTTTATAATATATTTTTATTTTATTTTTTTATTAAAGGGCCAATTTTTTTTCTTCTTTTTTTTTTTTTTTTAGAGGTCCAGAGGTCCACAGGGGCCTGGAGGCCCCCAGGGCCCCGGATGGCAACCCCCCTTTTTTTTATTTATTGTTTTATAAAAAAAAAAATATATTTTTTAATATATTTTTATTTTATTTTTTATTAAAGGGCCATTTTTTTTACTGGTCTGGCTACCAAGGCCCCAGATGGCAACCCTCTCTTTTTTTCTTTTATTTTTTTATAAAAATATATATATTTTTTTAATAGTTTTTTCTTTTATTTTTTATTAAAAAGGGCCATTTTTTTTTTTTTTTTTTTTTTTTAGAGGTCCAGAGGTCCACAGGGCCCTGGATGGATGGCAACCCCCCCCTTTTTTTTCATAATTTTTTATAAAAAAATATATATTTTTTTTTTTATTAAAGGGCCTTTTTTTTTAGGGGTCTGGAGGTCCCCAGGGGCCTAGATGACAACCCCCCTTTTTTTTTTTTTTTTATAAAAAAAATATTTTTTTTATAAAAAAAATATTTTTTATATAAAAAAATATATTTTTTATATATTTTTTTATTTCTTTTATTTTTATATTATTATTATTATTATTAAAGGGCTCAGAGGTCCCCAGGGCCCAGGATGGCTACCCCCCTTTTTTATATATATTTTTCTTTATTTCCTCTTTTTGTAAAGGGCCTCGTCACGGCAGCAGCCCTCCCCCCGCTTCTCAATTTCATGCAACCCCCCCCCCCCCGGTTCTCTGCTCCAGGGGGCCCATGCCTGAAGCTGTGTAAAGGGCCCCAAAATTCCTGGTGGCGGCCCTGTCTGTACCTAATCTGTCCTGACAGTGTATGACCCGGCCTGCCTGCTATTCCTCCTGCTGACACCGGTACCTGCCTACCACCCGGCTGTCCCTGCTTGCCTGCTGCCAGTATATGCGTCACCTGCCTGCTGTCGCCAGTAACAGTCCGCTTCAGTCTGCTGCCCACCAGCTGCCGCTTAGGGTTTTCCCTTGAAGAATAAGGCTAGGACTCAGGAATTGGAACAGGGACCTCCCCCAGAGGTCAAAGGTCATGAGGCGTGGCTGACACACCCCCACCAAAGTGTACCGCCTACCTAAACTAAGTCGAGGAATGAACAAGTCGGGGACAGTGTTCATCTAAAATCATGTAACGAATGCTGCCAAGTCTGTTATACAACCAATCAGAGCCAAAGCGGATGTTAGGATCGACGCGTTTTGCTGAAATTGGGCTTCTTCAGGATCAACAACATATTGTGAACCCAAAATGACGGATAAAGCGGGAGGTGGGTGGAAAGTCTACCCCACAGTATTATACCAACCAAATGATATCAAGAAAGATGATTATCCTCCTTATGCAGAAAGCTAGCCCGATTCGAACCCCATAGGCCAGGGTAATGGGGGGAGGGGTGATAACCAAGACCTTGAGTAGGAAACCCACCAGCCATCCACATGGGTCCCCATTATTACATTGCAGGCCGATCCGGTGGCATTTGTTGAGATTTTGGCTGTGTACAGGGCTGGCGTTTTCTGTGATCCTTGTGGATGGCTGGCGGGTTTCCTACTCAAGATCTTGGTTATCATCCCCCCCCTATTACCCTGGCCTATGGGGTTCAAATCAGGCTATCCTTGCTTGAACACTTCCTGCCCTGACCTTAGCCTGTCACTGGATTTGCTCTGTCTCCTATTCAACTGCATAAATCTACTTTGCTGAACCCTGCTTGTATCCTGACCTTTCCCTGCTTGCCATCTATACCTGTATCTGACCGTCTGTTGCTTACCTGGCTTACCTTGATCTTGCTTGAACACTTCATGCCCTGGCTTTGGCTTGTCATTGGATTTGCTCTGTCTCCTATTCATCTTCCTAAATCTTTGTTGCTGACCCCTGCTTGTATACTGACCATTCCCTGCCTGCCGTCTATGCCTGTATCTGACTATCTGTTGCTGACCTAGCTTACCTTGACCTTGCTTAAACACTTCCTGCCCTGACCTTGGCCTGTCCCTGGATTTGCTATGTCTCCTAATAAACTGCCTGATTCTATGTTGCCAACCCCTGCTTGTATCCTGGCCATTCTCTGCCTGCTGTCTTTGCCTGTATATGACTATCTGTTGCTGACCTGGCTTATTGACCTTGCTTGAACACTTCCTGACCTGACATTGGCCTGTCCCTGGATTTGCTATGTCTCCTATTCATCTGCATGAATCTACATTGCTAACCCCTGCATGTATCCTGACCATTCCCTGTCTGCTGTCTATGCCTGTATCTGACCATCTGTTGCTGACCTGGCTTGTCTGACCTTGCTTGAATGATTCCTGTACTGGTTTTGGCCTGTCCCTGGATTTTCTCTGTCTCCTGTTCATCTGCCCGAATCTACGTTGCTGACCCCTGCTTCTATCCTGATCCTTCTATGCCTGCTGTCTATGCCTGTATCTGACCATCTGTTGCTGACCTGGCTTGTCTGACCTTGCTTGAATGATTCCTGTACTGGTCTTGGCCTGTCCCTGGATTTTCTCTGTCTCCTGTTCATCTGCCTGAATCTACGTTGCTGACCCCTGCTTTCTATACTGACCATTCTATGCCTGCCATCTATGCCTGTATCTGACCATCTGTTGCTGACCTGGGTTGTCTAACCTCAATCCACTGATTCTCCAGTTCTACTCTGCAATGCTAACTGGTCTCTGCTGGGACTTTACCTGCTGAGCATTACCTTTCCTGCCGCACTTGCCAGCAGCCCATCAAGCCTCTGCCACCCGCTGTCTGCCCAGCCCTGTGTCTGCTGACTCCCAGCTAACTGACCCGTCTCTGGGGACGCACCTATTACCCGCTGCCGAGGCTGACGGAACATCTTACAGGCACTCATACCTCACCACGCTCTCGCAGCCACTGTCGCCACAATGGTGGCCTGAAAGCCGGGCCACCCTCTACACGTCAGGCTCTGCCACAAGGTAGGTTACGGGGTCCGAGGAAGAATGTCATCATTGAAACAATGTATCACTTCTACAAGAAAAGAGCTGATACGTCTTCTCCTGAAGTGACTATTTCCTCACCATATTATCTCACCTGCCTGGATGGCCGGTGTCTCCGATAAGCAATGCAGACATTACAAGCCCAGGATGTGGGGCGGAGTCTATATAAAGGTGTATACACTCGAGAGCCGCCGTGCACCCCCCACCCCCCCCCCCCAATCATCTATGTGTTCTTCCATGATTGTAAATATGGATTCCAATTTGTCATCCTGATGGGACTGGTGAAACGAGAGAGAGGGAGAGAGAAAGAGGGGAGAGAGAGAGGGAGAGCAGAGAGAGAGGAGAGAGATAGAGAGAGGGGGAGGAGGAGAGAGAGAGAGAGAGAAAGGGAGGGGGGAGAGGGAGAGTAGGAGTGAGAGAAGAGAGAGAGAAGGAGGAGAGAGAGGGGGAGGGAGAGAGAGAGAGGAGAAGAAAGAGAGAGAGAGAGAGGAGGAGGAGGAGAGAGAAAGGAGAGAGAGAGAATGAGGAGGTGAGAGACAATGAGAGAGGTAGAGGAGAGGGAGATGATGGAAAGAGAGAGAGAGCGAGAGGGAGGAGAGAGAGAGGGGGGAGAGGGGAGCAAGAGAGGGAGAGAGAGAAGGAGGAGAGTGAGGGGGAGAGGGGGAGAAGGAGAGAGAGAGGGAGGGAAGGGGAGAGGAAGAGAGGGAGAGAGAGGGGGGAGAGGAGGAGACAGAGAGAGGAGAGAGATCGGAGAGGGGGGAGAGGAGGAGACAGAGAGAGGAGGAGAGAGAGGGGGAGGGAGAGAGAGAGAGAGAAAGGGAGGGAGAGGAGAGGGAGAGTAGGAGTGAGAGAAGAGAGAGAGAAGGAGGAGAGAGAGAGGGGGGAGGGAGAGAGAGAGAGAGAGAAGAAAGAGAGAGAGAGAGAGAGGAGGAGGAGGAGAGAGAAAGGAGGAGAGAGAGAGAGAGGAGGAGACAGAGAGAGGAGAGAGAGAGAGAAAGGGAGGGGGGAGAGGGAGAGTGAGGAGGTGAGAGACAATGAGAGAGGTAGAGGAGAGGGAGATGATGGAAAGAGAGAGAGAGAGAGAGAGAGAGCGAGAGGGAGGAGAGAGAGGGGGGAGAGGGGAGCAAGAGAGGGAGAGAGAGAAGGAGGAGAGTGAGGGGGAGAGGGGGAGAAGGAGAGAGAGAGGGAGGGAAGGGGAGAGGAAGAGAGGGAGAGATATCGGAGAGGGGGGAGAGGAGGAGACAGAGAGAGGAGAGAGAGAGAGAAAGGGAGGGGGGAGAGGGAGAGTAGGAGTGAGAGAAGAGAGAGAGAAGGAGGAGAGAGAGGGAGAGAGAGAGAGAGGAGAAGAAAGAGAGAGAGAGAGAGAGGAGGAGGAGGAGGAGAGAAAAAGGAGAGAGAGAGAATGAGGAGGTGAGAGACAATGAGAGAGGTAGAGGAGAGGGAGATGATGGAAAGAGAGAGAGAGAGAGAGAGAGAGCGAGAGGGAGGAGAGAGAGGGGGGAGAGGGGAGCAAGAGAGGGAGAGAGAGAAGGAGGAGAGTGAGGAGAGAGGGGAGAAGGAGAGAGAGAGGGAGGGAAGGGGAGAGAGGAAGAGAGGGAGAGATATCGAGAGGGGGGAGGAGACAGAGAGAGGAGAGAGAGAGAGAGAGAGGGGGGAGAGGAGAGAGAGAGAGGAGGAGAGAAGATGAAAGCAGAGAGAGAGGGAGAGAGAGAGAGATGGTGAGAGGAGAGAGAGAGAGAGAGAGAGGAGAGAGGAGAGAGAGGGGGAGGAGAGAGAGAGAGAGAGAGAGAGAGAGAGAGAGAGAGAGAGAGAAAGAGAGAGGGGGAGAGAGAGGGAGGGAGGAGATGGAAAGAGATAGAAAGAACAAGGGGGGGAGAGAGAGAGGAGAGAGAGAGAGGGAGGAGAGAGAGGGAGAGAGAGGGAGAGAGAAGGAGGAGAGAAAGGGGGAGGAGAGAGAGGGAGGGAGGAGGGGAGGAGAGACGGAAAGAGAGATGGGGGAGAGAGAGAGGAGGAGAGAGGGGGAGAGAGGGGGAGAGAGAGAGGAGGGAGAGGGAGAGAGAGGAAAAGAGAGAGAGGAGGAGAGAGAGAGGAGGAGGGAGAGAGAGAGAGGGAGGGAGGAGAGAAAGGAGAGGAGAGAGAGGGAGGGAGGAGGGGAGGAGAGACGGAAAGAGAGATAAGGGGAGAGAGAGAGAGAGGAGGAGATAGAGGGGGATAGAGAGGGGGAGGAGAGAAAGGGGGAGGAGAGAGAGGGAGGGAGGAGGGGAGGAGAGACGGAAAGAGAGATAGGGGGAGAGAGAGAGGAGAGAGAGAGGGGGAGAGAGAGAGGAGGAGAGAGAGGGGGGAGAGAGAGGGGGAGAGAGAGGGAGAGAGGAGAGAGAAGGGGGAGGAGAGAGAGGGAGGGAGGAGGGGAGGAGAGATGGAAAGAAAGAGAGGGCGAGAGAGAGAGAGGAGGAGAGAGAGGGGGAGAGAAAAGGGGGAGGAGAGAGAGGGAGGGAGGAGGGGAGGAGAGACGGAAAGAGAGATAGGGGGAGAGAGAGAGGAGGAGATAGAGGGGAGAGAGAGGGGGAGGAGAGAAAAGGGGGAGAGAGAGAGAGAGGGAGGAGGAGGAGAGAGATGGAAAGAAAGAGAGGGGGAGAGAGAGAGAGAGGAGAGAGAGGGGGAGAGAGAGGGGGAGGAGAGAAAGGGGGAGGAGAGAGAGGGAGGAAGGAGGGGAGAGAGATGGAAAGAAAGAGAGGGGGAGAGAGAGAGGAGGAGAGAAAGGGGGAGGAGAGAGAGGGAGGGAGGAGGGGAGGAGAGACGGAAAGAGAGAGAGGAGGAGAGAGAGAGAGAGGGGAGAGATAGGGGGAGAGAGAGAGGGGGAGAGAGAGGGGGAGGAGAGAAAGGGGGAGGAGAGAGAGGGAGGGAGGAGGGGAGAGAGACAGAAAGAAAGAGAGGGGGAGCGAGAGAGGAGGAGAGAGAGGGGGAGGAGAGAAAGGGGGAGGAGAGAGAGGGAGGGAGGAGGGGAGAGAGATGAAAAGAGAGAGAGAGGAGGAGAGAGAGGAGGAGAGAGAGAGAGAGAAGAGAGGAGAGGGGGCAGAGAGGGTGAGAAAGAAGATGGGGAGAAAGAGAGATAGAGGAAGAGAGAGAGAGAGAGAAAGAGGTAGAGGAAGAGAAAAAAAGGGAGAGCGGGAGGGAGAGGGGAGAGAGAGACAGAGGGGGGGGGGAGCGAAGGAGAGAAGGGAGAGGGAGGGGGAGAGAGAGAAGGGGGAAGAAGAGGGAGGGGAGGGAAGAGGGGGGGAGAGAGCACAGCCCCCCACCCACCTATTATTAGCCTCATAGAACAGTCCCATCCTGACTGTCTTGTTAAATAACATGAAGAGTCTTCTACATCCCTCCTGTAGTCATGGTGGATTGGTGGATTGCTCACAGTCTGACCTGAAGAGGTAGAGAAATCAGCACACGGAGTTAAAAAAGAGCCCCTCTACAAACCCAAAGCCTGGGCTCCTCACCTACCTCCACCATGTGGAATGGGAGTGGGGGGGGGGGGGGGGGGGGTTGTTGTCTGAATAATATGAGCCATGAGAGGGTTCAGGTACGTTGTGTTATCGCTATGTATGGGGAATAAGTGGGTTCCCCAGCGACATGGGGGTCACATGACTTTGTTTTTAGTGTCAGGACTATACGGTTCGGGGGTAAGAGTTAAGATTAGTAATTAGGCTTGCGTTAGAGTTATACTCTGTACACACGATCGGTTCGTCTGATGAAAATGGACCGATGGACCGTTTTCATCGGACGAACCGATCGTGTGGGGGCCCCATCAGTTTTTTTCCCATCGGTGAAAAAAAAAAAAAATAGAACCTGTTTTACATTTTTCGTGTGGTTAAAAAAAACGATAGAAAAAAAAAAAACGATCGTCTGTGTGGAAATCCATCGGTCAAAAATTCACGCATGCTCAGAATCAAGTCGACGCATGCTCGGAAGCATTGAACTTCATCTTTCTCTGCACGTCGTTGTGTTTTACGCCACCGCGTTCTGATACGGTCGGATTTTTAACCGATGGTGTGTAGGCAAGACTGATGAAAGTCATCTTCATCGGATATCTTTTTTTTTTGGAAAATTATTTTTATTGAGATTTTTCAACAAGACATACACACACAAACAAGGGAGAGTACCATGGCACAACACCATGCCCCCCCGCGACCAACATGGTCATAACATTGAGATCTTACCTAACATAGGTAACTGCCTAACAAACATACCCCCCAAACCTCTCCCACCCCCCCCCTCCCTCCCGTAACCCTATAACTCAGTCCACCACCACATCTGGCGTTAGTTCAAGCAAAAGGTGAGTCCTGTCCCCCAGGGGCCCAGATGGAAACCCCATAAAAAAAAAAAAAAATTTTTTTAGGGGTCCGGAGGTCCCCAGGGGCCCGGAGGCCACCAGGGCCCCAGATGGCAAGCCCTCTTTTTTTTTTTTTTTTTTTATAAAAAAAATATGTTTTTTTAATATATATATATATATATATTTTTTTTTTTTATTAAAGGGACAATTTTTTTTCTTTTTTTTTTTTTAGAGGTCCGGAGGTCCACAGGGGCCTGGAGGCCCCCAGGGCCCCGGATGGCAACCCCCCTCTTTTTTATTTATTTTTTTATAAAAAAATATATTTTTTATTATATTTTTCTTTTATTTTTTATTAAAAAGGGCCAATTTTTTTTCTTTTATTTTTTTTAGAGGTCCGGAAGGTCCACAGGAGCCCGGAGGCCCCCAAGGGCCCTGGATGGCAACCCCCCTTTTTTTATTTTTTTTTATAAAAAAATATATATTTTTTTTAATATATATATATTTTATTTTTTTTATTAAAGGGACATTTTTTTTAGGGGTCTGGAGTTCCCCAGGGGCCCGGAGGCCACCAAGGCCCCAGATGACAACCCCCCTTTTTTTATTTATTTTTTTATAAAAAAAATATATTTTTTAATATATTTTTACTTTATTTTTTATTAAAAAGGGCCAATTTTTTTTCTTTTTTTTTTTTTTTAGAGATCCGGAGGTCCACATGGGGCCTGGAGGGCCCCAAGGGCCCTGGATGGCAACCCCCCTTTTTTTATTTATTTTTTATAAAAAAATATATATTTTTTTAATATATATATATTTTGTTTTTTTATTAAAGGGCCATTTTTTTAGGGGTCTGGAGGTCCCCAGGGGCCTAGATGACCCCCCCCCCTTTTTTTTTATAAACTTTTTTTATATAAAAAAATATATTTTTTATATATTTTTTTTATTTCTTTTATTTTTATATTATTATTATTAAAGGGCCCGGAGGTCCCCAGGACCCGGATGGCTTCCCCCTTTTTTATACATATTTTTCTTTATTTACTCTTTTTGAAAAAGGGCCCCGTCGTGGCAGCAGCCCTCCCCCCGCTTCTCAATTTCATGCAACCCCCCCCCCCCGGTTCTATGCTCCAGGGGGCCCATGCCTAAAGCTGTGTAAGGGGCCCCAAAATTCCTGGTGGCGGCCCTGATGTTTAGCATCAGCCGGCGAGAAGGAGCACCTCCAGCACTCCGAGGAAACTGAGGGGAACAAAACAGAGAGTCTCGCCGGGGGGTGAAATAGATTTTGTGCAAAAATGTAAAATGTATCAACCTCTCGCCGACACCAAGTGCTGAAAGTATAACTCGAATATCGCGGCGAATATTCGCTATTTCGAATATTCGTATTTTTCAAATTTCGCAAATTTCGCAATAAATTTCGCGTTCGCGAAATTTTGCAATTTTTTTTTTTTTTTTTTATAAAATATATCGAATATTCGTGATATTTTATCCAAACAAAAATAGCGAAATTTCGCAATCATTTTCGCTTTCGCATATGCTAAATTTCGCTATTTTTTTTTTTTTTTATAAACTATAGCGAATATTCGTAAATATCGAATATTCGTGATATTTTATAAAAAAAAAAAAAAAAAAAAAAAAAAACGCGAAATTTCGCATTGGCGAAAATTCGCGATTTTTTTTTTTATAAAATATCACGAATATTCGATATTAACGAATATTCGCGATCGCATATGCGAAATTTCGCTTTTTTTTTTTATAAAATATACCGAATATTCGTAAATATCGAATATTCGTGATATTTTATAAAAAAAATAAAAAAAAATCGCGAAATTTCGCATTGGCGAAAATTCGCAATTTTTTTTTTATAAAATATCACGAATATTCAATATTAACGAATATTCGCGATCGCATATGCGAAAATTCGCTTTTTTTTTTTATAAAATATACCGAATATTCGTAAATATCGTATATTCGTGATATTTTATAAAAAAAAAAAAAATCGCGAAATTTCACATTAGCGAAATTTCGCATTTTTTTTTTATTATAAAATATCACGAATATTCGATATTAACGAATATTCGCGATCGCATATGCAAAATTTTGCTTTTTTTTTATAAAATATACCGAATATTCGTAAATATCGAATATTCGTGATATTTTATAAGAAAAAAAAAAAAAATCGCGAAAATTCGCATTGGCGAAAATTCGCAATTTTTTTTAATAAAATATCACGAATATTCGATATTAACGAATATTCGCGATCGCATATGCGAAATTTCGCTTTTTTTTTATAAAATATACCGAATATTCGTAAATATTGAATATTCGTGATATTTTATAAAAAAAAATAAAAAATCGCGAAATTTCACATTAGCGAAATTTCGCATTCGCGAAAATTCGCAATTTTTTTTTTTTAAAAATATCACGAATATTCGCGAATATTCTTCGAAATATTCGTGAAATATCGCGAAATCGAATATGGCGTATTCCGCTCATCACTAGTCCTCGAGAGACGATCTGATGGACTCAATCGCCCTCTCCCAGAACTGAGCCCGGAAGGCATGACGAAGCTGAATGTACCTGAAAAAATAGGAGTTCGGGAGATCAAACCGCGCCTTAACCACTTTCCCACCGCGCCATAAGCATTTTACTGCTACGGCGCGGCGGGGTCATCTTGGGACGCGCTCGCGAAAGTGTCCGTGCTCGCCGGGTCTAGAAGACCCGGCGCATCACGGATCACGGTAAATTGCCGCTGATCGCGGCCGTTTACCACGTGATCGCGCCGTCGAATGACGGCGCGATTACTTGTAAACAAACCGGCGTCATTTGATGACGCCGGTTCCTCCCTCTCCTGCGTCTCCTCTCTGTAACATTCGGTACAGTGTGCGAGGAGAGGGGGGGGAGCGGGGTGTCAGCAGCTGAGCTGTGGCTGGATCTGTGACAAATGCAGTCACAGATCCAGCCATCCCTCAATCCATCCCAGCTCTGCAATCCCCAGTACCCTGCAATCCCCCCAGTACCCAACAATACTCAACAATACCCCAGTACTCAACAATACCCCAGTACTCGGCAATACCCCAGTACTCGGCAATACCCCAGTACTCGGCAATACCCCAGTACTCAACAATACCCCAGTACTCAGCAATGCCCCAGTACTCAACAATACCCCAGTACTCGGCAATACCCCAGTACTCAGCAATGCCCCAGTACTCAACAATACCCCAGTACTCGGCAATACCCCAGTACTCAACAATACCCCAATACTCGGCAATACCCCAATACTCGGCAATACCCCAGTACTCAACAATACCCCAGTACTTGGCAATACCCCAATACTCGGCAATACCCCAATACTCAACAATACCCCAGTACTCGGCAATACCCCAATACTCAACAATACCCCAGTACTCGGCAATACCCCAATACTCGGCAATACCCCAGTACTCGGCAATACCCCAATACTAGGCAATACCCCAATACTCGGCAATACCCTAATACTCGGCAATACCCCAGTACTCGGCAATACCCCAATACTCGGCAATACCCCAATACTCGGCAATACCCCAGTACACGGCATTACCCCAGTACTCGGCAATACCCCAATACTCGGCAATACCCCAGTACTCAACAATACCCCAGTACTCGGCAATACCCCAATACTCGGCAATACCCCAATACTCAACAATACCCCAGTACTCAACAATACCCCAGTACTCAACAATACCCCAGTACTCAACAATACCCCAGTACTCAGCAATACCCCAGTACTCAACAATACCCCAGTACTCGGCAATACCCCAGTACTCAACAATACCCCAATACTCGGCAATACCCCAATACTCGGCAATACCCCAATACTCAACAATACCCCAGTACTCGGCAATACCCCAGTACTCGGCAATATCCCAGTACTCGGCAATACCCTAATACTCGGCAATACCCCAGTACTCGGCAATACCCCAATACTCGGCAATACCCCAGTACTCGGCAATACCCCAATACTAGGCAATACCCCAATACTCGGCAATACCCTAATACTCGGCAATACCCCAGTACTCGGCAATACCCCAATACTCGGCAATACCCCAATACTCGGCAATACCCCAGTACACGGCATTACCCCAGTACTCGGCAATACCCCAATACTCGGCAATACCCCAGTACTCAACAATACCCCAGTACTCGGCAATACCCCAGTACTCGGCAATACCCCAATACTCGGCAATACCCCAATACTCAACAATACCCCAGTACTCGGCAATACCCCAGTACTCGGCAATACCCCAATACTCGGCAATACCCTAATACTCGGCAATACCCCAGTACTCGGCAATACCCCAATACTCGGCAATACCCCAGTACTCGGCAATACCCCAATACTCGGCAATACCCCAATACTCGGCAATACCCCAGTACACGGCATTACCCCAATACTCGGCAATACCCCAGTACTCGGCAATGCCCCAATACTCGGCAATACCCCAATACTCGGCAATACCCCAGTACTCGGCAATACCCCAATACTCGGCAATACCCCAGTACTCGGCAATACCCCAATACTCGACAATACCCCAATACCCTGCATGATACTTTGCAATACCCCAATACTCTGCAATACCGCCTATGGGGATTTTTAAGTAGCGAAGTTTGGCGCCATTCCACGAGTGTGCGCAATTTTGAAGGGTGACATGTTGGGTATCTATTTACTCGGCGTAACTTCATCTTTCATATTATGAAAAAAAATTGGGCTAACTTTACTGTTTTGTTTTGTTTTAAGCACAAAACAGTTTTTTTAAAAAACACGCGTTCAATAAATTTCTGCGAAAATACCGTGCGAGATAAAAAGTTGTAGCGGCCGCCATTGTATTCTCTAGGGTCTTTGCTAAAAAAGCATATATAATGTTTTGGGGTTCTGTGTAATTTTCTAGCAAATAAATGATGATTTTTCCATGTAGGAGAGAAATGTCAGAATTGGTCTGGGTGTTCCAGAACGCCTGATGGCGTTCCCTGCATGTTGGGCCTCTGTATGTGGCCACGCTGTGTAAAAGTCTCACACATGTGATGGTGCTCCCTGCATGTTGGGCCTCTGTATGTGGCCACGCTGTGTAAAAGTCTCACACGTGTGAAGGCGCTCCCTGCATGTTGGGCCTCTGTATGTGGCCACGCTGTGTAAAAGTCTCACACATGTGATGGTGCTCCCTGCATGTTGGGCCTCTGTATGTGACCACGCTGTGTAAAAGTCTCACACGTGTGATGGTGCTCCCTGCATGTTGGGCCTCTGTATGTGGCCACGCTGTGTAAAAGTCTCACACATGTGATGGTGCTCCCTGCATGTTGGGCCTCTGTATGTGGCCACGCTGTGTAAAAGTCTCACACATGTGATGGCACTCCCTGCTTGTTGGGCCTCTGTATGTGGCCACGCTGTGTAAAAGTCTCACACGTGTGATGGTGCTCCCTGCATGTTGGGCCTCTGTATGTGGCCACGCTGTGTAAAAGTCTCACACGTGTGATGGTGCTCCCTGCATGTTGGGCCTCTGTGTGTGGCCACGCTGTGTAAAAGTCCCACACATGGGGTATCGCCATACTCGGGAGGAATAGCAGAATGTGTTTTGGGGTGTAATTTGTGGTATGCATATGCTGTGTGTGAGAAATAACCCGCTAATATGACAGAAACAAGTATCTTTCTTTTTTTTTTTACAGAATTTTCAGTCGTTTTTCTTTTATAGCGCAAAAAATAAAAAACCCAGAGGTGATCAAATACCACCAAAAGAAAGCTCTATTTGTGTGACAAAAAGGACAAAAATTTCAAATGGGTAGAATGTTGTATGACTGAGTAATTGTCATTCAAATTGTGAGAGCACCGAAAGCTGAAAATTGGTCTGGTTAGGAAGGGGGTTTAAGTGCCCAGTGGTCAAGTGGTTAAGCTGGTCAAAGGTGAGCAGCTCCCCATAACTAGTTATGTCCTTGAGAAGCTTAATATCCTTAGTTGCCCCACACCATTGGAAACCGGGTAAGAATAAAAATGAGGCAGTTTAGGATTCCCCCACAGCGGAGTCTGCGGCGAGAATCCCAAATAATTGGGGCAGGCCAGGGCCACCGCCTCGTCCCGCGCTCTGACAGTCGCCCGCATGGCCGACGTCAGCGGTAGGTCCTTCATTGGATATCTGATGGAAAAATCCATCGGTCCGTTTTCATCGGACGCAGCGATCGTGTGTACAGGGCATGAGTGTTATCATTTGAGGTTGGATTTAGCATTGGGGTTCACACTGGGGTGAAGATTACTGCTAGGGTTGGAGTCGGGCTTGGAATTAGGATTAGCATTGAGGTTAAAGGGGTTGTAAAGGTAAAAAAATATCTCACAGCACCGCCCCCCCCCCCCCCGAGTCCCCGTTTTACTTACCTGACCGCTCGAAACTCCCGGGCGCGTTCGCGTCATCCTCTTCGGTTCCCAGCCTGGCCGTTGATTGGCTAGGCTGGGCGGATTGATAGCAGCGCAACCATTGGCTGGCGCTGCTGTCAATCACAGCGGATGACGCAACGCGCCGGGGGCGGAGCCGAGTGATACAGTCGGCGGCTATGGCCGCCGTTGTATCACGGGACCGCGCTCGCAAAAGCTTTCCACCGTGCGAGCTCCCTCGCATGAAGATGGAAAGCTTTTGCGAGGAGGAGCAAAGACAGCCGCCGAGGGACCCCAGAAGACAGCTTTCCGGGGCCACCCTGTGCAAAACGAACTGCACAGTGGAGGTAAGTATCACATGTTTGTTATTTAAAAAACAAAAAAAAAATCCTTTTTTAGTGGCGCTTTAAGCCTCGTACACACGACCGGTTTTCCCAGCAGGGAAACTGGCAGGAGAGCATTTGGCCGGGAACCCCGATGGGAAAATACAGAACTCTGTATCCGTAGAGATTCCCGGACGTCAGGCAAATTTTTGGGGCAGCGTGGGCTCAAGGACCAGCTGCTTTGGGGAAAGTGCAGGGGCCCCCCCATGAAGAAAGGGAAGGGGTCAGTAAATTACATATTTACTGTCCTCTCCCCCCCTCCCATTCAGCCTAAAACATCCTGCAGCATCAGTCGCTGGCAGAGGAGAGGAGGGATGCCCGCAGCGGCGCGACTAGGACAGTAGGGGGAATCTATGCTGCACAGGGTGATTAGGATGTGCCTGGGCACGCCTGGCACACCCTGTGCGCACACCTATGCTTACCTGCTCTGTTATGGTTTTACACAGAGCAGCCCGGATCCTCCTCTTTTCGGGTCCCACGTTGGAACTCCTGGCCCCTCCCTCCTGTCTTATTTACCAATAAAATGGTCCATTGCCAGTATAACGGGTTTTCATGAATAGAAGGATGACATCTTGTATCCAAATCTTCATTCTAATAAATACCTTTGTTCCTCCATCCCTCATAATGTACAATGTATTGGCTAGATTCACGTAGATCGGCGTAATTTTATGCGGGCGTAACGTATCTTAGATACGCTACGCCGCCGTGAATTAGAGAGGCCAGTGCTGTATTCACAAAGCTAAGTTACGGCGGCGCAGCGTAAGTGGGCCGGCGTAAGCCGGCCGAATTTAAATGTGTTTGATGTGGGCGTGTTTTATTTAAATTAAGTGTGACCCCACGTAAATGACGTTTTTTTACTAACGGCGCATGCGCCGTCCGTGGACGTGTCCCAGTGCGCATGCTCCAAATGACGCCGCTATGACTCATTGGTTTCGACGTGAACGTAATTGACGTCCAGCCCCATTCACGGACGTGTTACGCAAACGACGTAAAATTTGGAAAATTCGACGCGATCCCGACATCCATACTTAACATTGGCTGCGTCATCTTTTCGGTGGTTTATCTTTACGCCTGAAAACGCCTTACGTAAACGGCGTATCTGTACTGCGACGACCGGGCGTACGTTCGTGAATAGGCGTATCTCGCTGATTTACATATTCTAGGCGTAAATCAGCGTACACGCCCCTAGCGGCCGGCGTAAATAGGCAGCTAAGATACAGCGGCGTAGGAGACTTACGCCGGTCGTATCTTAGCAACATTTAGGCGTATCTCGTTTTAAGAATACGCTTAAAGATACGACGGCGCAGATTCTGAGTTACGAAGGCGTATCTACTGATACGCCTTCGGGATTGCGGCTTTGTTTACTTCCGGGTACCGACGGTCATAGAGAGGACTGGTGACCACCTGGTCATCGGAAATCTTTATGCTTCCCAGCAGCGCCAGACGATTCGCTCTCCGGGCCCCCGATGGCGCGGGAGAGCCCGGAGAAGCACCGGATGGCGGCGGGAGGGGGAGGGACGTCCCCTCCCGCTGCCTTTAAGAACGATCAAGCGGCAGAACCTCCACTTTGATCGTTCTTATGGTGCGCAGAATCGGCGGCTGAGGACGCCGATATCTGAATGATGCCTGTAGCTGCCCCCCATCATTCAGATATCACCCCACAAAGCCCAGGACGTCACGTGACGCCCTCCGGTGGACAAGTGAATGTGAACGGAGCTTTACACAGACCCAAAAACATTGGAGCGAACGTGTTCATTCTGTAGTAACTTAATAGCCTCATGGGCCCCTGGGCAAAGTAATGCTCTGGGGCCCCTACAGTGATGACAGTGCAGGTAAACAGACATCAAGTAGGTAGGAAGCAGACTGCCTCCCCTGTGTATCTATAACTGTCAGTGCCATCGTGGGGCCCCCCCAATTTCGGGGCAGCATGGGCTAAAGGACCAGCTGCAAAGTGCAGGGGCCCCCCATTCAGCTGGGGCCCCTGGGCAGTGCTCTGCTCTGGCTTTGTACAATTGCATGCGAATATCTGTTTGTAAATCTGGAGCGCGGCTTTTTATTTTGGCCAGGGAGCCTGGAGCAGTGTTTCTCAACTCCAGTCCTCAAGGGGCCCCCGACAGGTCGTGTTTTCAGGCTTCCCATTGTTTTGCACAGGTGATTTGATGGAAAATCCTGAAAACATGACCTGTTGGGGGCACCTTGAGGACTGGAGTTGAGAAACACTGGCCTAGAGGCAGAGCCACCATCAGGAATTATGGGGCCCCTTACACAGCTTCTGGCATGGGCCCCCTGGAGCAGAGAACCAAGGGGGGGGGGGGGGTGCTGCCGCCTGAAATTGAGAAGCAGGGGCAGCCATTCGGGGCCCTGGGAACCTCTGGGCCCTTTAATAAAAAGAAAAAAAAGAAAGAAAAGAATATATAAAAAATATACATATATTTTTTTTTTAAAGGGGGGGGGGGGTTGCCATCTGGGGCCTGGGGACCTCTGGGCCCCTTAATATTTTTTTTTAATAAAAAGAAATCACAAAAAAAGGGGGGTTGCCATACGGGACCTCTGGGCCCTTTAATGAAAATAAGAAAAATTAACCTCTGGGCCCTTTAATAAAAAAAATAAATAAAAAAAAATATAAAAAAATTAAATAAACATTTATAAAAATAAATAAAAAAAGGGGGGGGGGGTTTGCCACATGGGGCCCTGGGGAACTCTAAGCCCTTTAACAAATATATATATATATATATATATATATATATATATATATATATGTATAAAAAGAAAAAAAAGAAAGAAAATAATATACTTTTATTTATTTTTTATATATATAAAAAAAAGGTGGGTTGCCCTCCGGGGGCCTGGGGACCTCTGGGCCCTTTAATAATAATAATAATAATAATAATAATAATATATATATAAATAAAAGAAATAATAAAAAAAAAATATATATATATAATAAAAAAATATATATAAAAGGGGGGTTGTCATCCGAGGCCCTGGGGGTCTCTGGAGCCCTACAAAAATAAAATTGTCCCTTTAATAAAAAAATAAAATAAAAATATAGATAAAAAAAAAAAAATGTATAGGGAAACAAAGGGTGGGGGTTGCCATCCGGGGGCCCTGTGGACCTCTAAAACAAACAAAAAGAAAAAAAAGGCCCTTTAATAATTTTATTTATTTATTTTTTTATAAAAAATAAATAAAAAAATGAGGGTTGTCATCCGGGCTGCCTGTACCCCCCCCCTGATGGTGGCCCTGCCTAGGAGGATGTCAATATTTTTTGTGAACACCATATCAAGTTCCTGAGAAGTCATCATCAGCACACACTGCTAACACCCTGCAATACACATTGACTATGGAGCTGCTCATTTGTAATGGTGCGCCTCCCTCTAGTGGAATATTTGCTAACTGCAGTTTGAAAGTCGTAATATTCAGAATAACCTTTTGTAGACCGGAGCTTTTCTGACACTTTTTAATTACAAGCAAAAAATCTGCATTTTTTTTTTTTTTTTTTTGCTGTTTGACCCCCTGCTAATTTTGTAGGTTTGCACCACTGACAAAGAAACGATCAGTCTGTAATTTTTTGATCGGTTTATTATAACAGTGAGCAGTGGCGGCTGGTGATCAAAATTTTTGGGGGGGGCGCAAACAAACAAACAAAAAAAAAAAAACAATTGCAGCCTCACTGTGCCCATCAAACGCAACCACTGTGCCATCAATTGTCACCAATGTGCCCAGCATTTGTCACCACTGTACCCATCAATTGTCACCACTGTGCCCAGCAATTGTTACTACTGTACCCATCAATTGTCACCACTGTGCCCAGCAATCGTCACCACTATGCCATGCCATTAAACGCAGCCACTGTGCAATCAATCGTCACCACTGTGCCATTAATCGTCACCACTGTGCCCATCAAACGCAGCCACTGTGCAATCAATCGTCATCACTGTGCCATTAATCGTCATCACTGTGCCCAGCAATTGTTACTACTGTACCCATCAATTGTCACCACTGTGCCATCAATTGTCACCACTGTGCCATCAAACTCAACCACTGTGCCCAGCAATCGTCACCACTGTGCCCAGCATTCGTCACCACTGTGCCCAGCAATCGTCACCACTGTGCCCAGCAATCGTCACCACTGTGGCCAGCAATCGTCACCACTGTGCCCAGCAATTGTTACTACTGTACCCATCAATTGTCACCACTGTGCTCAGCAATCGTCACCACTGTGCCCATCAAACACAGCCACTGTGCAATCAATCGTCACCACTGTGCCATTAATCGTCACCGCTGTGCCCAGCAATTGTTACTACTGTACCCATCAATTGTCACCACTGTGCCCAGCAATTGTCACCACTGTGCCATCAATTGTCACCACTGTGCCATCAAACTCAACCACTGTGCCATCAATCGTCACCACTGTGCCCAGCAATCGTCACCACTGTGCCCAGCAATCGTCACCACTGTGCCCAGCAATTGTTACTACTGTACCCAGCAATTGTCATCACTGTGCCCAGCAATTGTCACCACTATGCCATGCCATCAAACGCAGCCACCAGGGGCGGACTGACCATTCGGTCAGTCGGGCACGGACCGAAGGCCCCATGGCCACTAGGGGGCCCCATCAGGGTTGCCAGCCTTGGTAAAAGCAGGGACAGTTTGTTAAAATCAATGTATTTTAACATCTATCCCTGAAACGGCCACTACCGACATCATTTTGATGTGTAAATCTTGAGATTGTAGCTGCCCCGCCTCTCCACTGCCTCCTCAGCCAATGGGAGCACAGTGTACACGCCCCCTCTTCCAGCGCGGCTTTTTTGACATAGGAGCAGGAGGTGCCGACTGCTGGAGGAGAGGAGAGGAGGGGAGGGGACAGCCTGCAGTGTGGGTATGGATGGGCTGCCTGTTAAAAGGTAAGCTGGCTGAGCTGAAAGAAATGTTTTATTTTCAGTGCTTTCCTATCCTGGTGAGGAGGGGGGAGGGGGGAGGCTGTGTAGCAGGGCTCCTCTTGCTGTTAGAAAAATGATCTACAGTATGTGAGAGAAGTGCCATGCTTCTGGGAGAAGGATGTGCTGAACTTCTTCAATCTTTTCAATCTCCCTACTCATCACCTGCCCACCAGTACACAGGCACAGCCTCCTCCTCCTCTCCTGTACTACCTTACCACATCCTATGTCTGTGAGCTGCTGGGGCACTACAAGTACCAGCATGCTAGAAGAGGCAGCAGCAGTGGATCAGGATGATTTTTGGGTGAAATGCACTGGTGTTAATGGAAGTGCTGTCATTATCCTCCTGCTGATAGTAAAGATGTCAGCTTTATGTGTGTGGAAACATTCAGCATTGACAACTACAGTTGTGTGTTGTTTTTTTTATGTTTGCCCTGCAGTATAAATTTGCTGCATGAACCATTTAATTACACCTACTTTAAAAAAAAAAAAAAATACAAAATTAATAAAAAGTGCTGGTATATATATATATATAGTGTGTGTATACTGTGCATGCGTGTGTATACCAGGGGTGGTCCTTATATTAAGGACACCATCCCCTCTATGTAGAAGGTATAGATTCATTAATTGCATGAATCTATCCATGGCCACTGCGCCCACCCCCTATTCAGGTGTCCAGCCCCTTTCAGGACCCTGGGCGCCTAAATTGCAGTGGGGGGGGGGGGGGGGAGTGTGAAGCACCTGATTAGAGCCATAGGCTCTAATAGGCTTCAAAATAGGGTGGGCTCGGAACGCAGAGCATTCAGAGCCCATCCAGGTGTGTTAGAAAAGCAAATTACTATTACTGAACTGCCTCTCCGCCAATCAGGAAGTTGATGGGGCACAGTTGGCTGCACAGTTGGCTGCATTTGATGGGGCACAGTTGGCTGCACAGTTGGCTGCATTTGATGGGGCACAGTTGGCTGCACAGTTGGCTGCATTTGATGGGGCACAGTTGGCTGCACATTTGGCTGCATTTGATGGGGCACAGTTGGCTGCACAGTTGGGTGCATTTGATGGGGCACAGTTGGCTGCACAGTTGGGTGCATTTGATGGGGCACAGTTGGCTGCACAGTTGGCTGCATTTGATGGGAAACAGTTGGCTGCACAGTTGGGTGCATTTGATGGGGCACAGTTGGCTGCACAGTTGGGTGCATTTGATGAGGCACAGTTGGCTGCACAGTTGGGTGCATTTGATGGGGCACAGTTGGCTGCATTTGATGGGGCACAGTTGGCTGCACAGTTGGCTGCATTTGATGGGGCACAGTTGGCTGCACAGTTGGCTGCATTTGATGGGGCACAGTTGGCTGCACAGTTGGCTGCATTTGATGGGGCACAGTTGGCTGCACAGTTGGGTGCATTTGATGGGGCACAGTTGGCTGCACAGTTGGCTGCATTTGATGGGGCACAGTTGGCTGCACAGTTGGCTGCATTTGATGGGGCACAGTTGGCTGCACAGTTGGCTGCATTTGATGGGGCACAGTTGGCTGCACAGTTGGCTGCATTTGATGGGGCACAGTTGGCTGCACAGTTGGGTGCATTTGATGGGGCACAGTTGGCTGCACAGTTGGGTGCATTTGATGGGGCACAGTTGGCTGCACAGTTGGGTGCATTTGATGGGGCACAGTTGGCTGCACAGTTGGCTGCATTTGATGGGGAACAGTTGGCTGCACAGTTGGGTGCATTTGATGGGGCACAGTTGGCTGCACAGTTGGGTGCATTTGATGAGGCACAGTTGGCTGCATTTGATGGGGCACAGTTGGGTGCATTTGATGGGGCACAGTTGGGTGCATTTGATGGGGCACAGTTGGCTGCACAGTTGGGTGCATTTGATGGGGCACAGTTGGCTGCACAGTTGGCTGCATTTGATGGGGCACAGTTGGCTGCACAGTTGGCTGCATTTGATGGGGCACAGTGAGGCTGCAATTGATTTGTCCCCCCCAGTATTTTTCCCCATTTTGTTTGCTCCCCCTCCCCCAAAAAAACCCCAACACAAGTGGCTCTAACAATCCCATGCCCGTGAAAAAAATCCACTTGTTGCCATTCGGGGCCATCTGAATGGTGCACTGCTGAGCTGGGCCTTGGATCAGGCATCAGGGCAGGTCTGGGTACACACCTGTGCAGTGACATCATGGCACCCGATCTGAGGCCAACCACAGCACTTCACTATTTTGCTGGTTTTATGACTCACTTGCGCAGTTCAGGGGCTGCAACATGTGGATTATTTTTAAAAGCCTTTTCCCACCAGCTGCCTACCACACCAAGTTGCAAAGGTGTGTGTAAGGGGACACTGGGGGCTCTGCCGGAAGGGTGGCACTCTGGGGCTCATCCTGACTACTGTACACTATATGTTGTTGTGTTTCTTACTTACTCCTGACCCCCCATACTCTGTACATTATACTGTACAAAGACCTGACCAAGGTGGTCATTGTCTCAACAGTTGCTGGTTTTGATTAAGTTCTACTGTCATTTTGCCTCAGTAAGCCAAAAATAAAAAATGCTGTGCATAAAAAAAAAACATATGTAATGGAAACGTTTATTTTAAAAGCAAATGATCCCTTGACTGAGATTCATTAGTGTCTGAGATTATCAGCTGCAACACAGTAATTCAAATTTTATGGGTACAAGGTCTGTGGTATGTTTGCATTGTTTACAGCAGATCTTTTAAGACTTTAATGTCCATTGTTCGCCATGGTACACTATGTATGCCGCAGGTCATCATCTCCCTGCTAGGGGTCCCAGTGCAGTATTTTGCCCAGGGGCCCATGATGCTGTTAAGGTGGCAATGCCCATGAGAGGCTTCTGGTGAATTTAGTGGGTCACCAGCTCTAAGTCTCCTGTCACTCAGCATGTCACGGAGCTTGGTGCCCTTTCCCTCCACATGGGTTTTTCCACATTCATGTTGCATCAAAAAAAGGTGGCTGCCACATGGCGGCCATCTCTAAGCCTGGGGGGCCCCATGATCTTCTATTGCCCGGGGGCCCCATGAGTTGTCAGTCCGCCCCTGGCAGCCACTGTGCCATTAATCGTCACCACTGTGCCCATCAATTGTTACTACTGTGCCCAGCAATTGTAGCCATTGTGCCCCGTAAAATGCCCCCCCCCCCGCCTGACACTTACTTTTCTGTGGTCAGCCGTGCTTCTTCCGTCCCTCGATGTGTTCTCCCGCCCTCGTTGACGCTTTTAGCCAATCGGGTTACCGGTAACCAGATTGGCTGAGACACCTGTCACTCTTATCCAAGGAACGCACCCCCCCCCCCCGCATCCTGAGGATAAGCATCCGGAAGCCGACTACAGCCTGAGGGCCGCTGGCTCCGATAGGCACTTCCACAGCCGCCGTTATTCAGATGACCGGCGCTCACCAGGGGGCCGGCCATCTGAATATTCGACAAATCGGCGACAATACACGGATTTTAATGCAATGCATGAATCTATGTATATTGTCAGTGGCGTGTGCGGTAGCCAGAGGGGGCGGCGCTCCAGCGCCCCCGCTATACACGCACCGCCACTGACAGTGAGAGAATAACAACAAAAATATCCAGAAAAACGCATTTCAAAAAAAGTTATAAATTGATTCGCATTTTAACCATTTCAGCCCCCCGGACCATTATGCAGCTTAAAGACCGGGGCTACTTTTTGCGATTCGGCGCTGCGTCGCTTTAACTGACAATTGCGCGGTCCTGCGACGCGGCTCCCAAACAAAATTGGCGTCCTTTTTTTCACACAAATAGAGATTTCTTTTGGTGGTATTTGATCGCCTCTGCGGTTTTTATTTTTTGCGCTATAAACAAAAATAGAGCGGAAATTTTGAAAAAAAAAAAAAAAAGTTTTACTTTTTGCTGTAATAAATATCCCCCCCAAAATATATATAAAAAATGATAATAATTCCCTCAGTTTAGGCCGACACGTATTCTTCTACCTATTTTTGGTAAAAAAAAAAATCGCAATAAGCGTTTATCGATTGTTTTTTTCACAAAATGTATAGCGTCCACCGAATAGGGGATAGTTTTATGGCATTTTTTATTAATAATTTTGTTTTACTAGTAATCAGCGATTTTTTTATCGTGACTGCGACATTGCGGCGGACACTTTTGGCGCTATTTTGGGACCGTTGTCATTTTTACAGTGATCGGGGCTATAAAAATGCACTGATTACTGGGAAAATTACACTGGCAGTGAAGGGGTTAACCAGGAGGGGGCGCTGTAGTGGTTAAGTGTGCCCTAAGGAAGTGATTCTTACTGTGGGGGGGCGTGGCTTGGTGTGTGACATCACTGATCGTCGTTCCCTATGTCAGGGAACAGACGATCAGTGTCCTGTCACTAGGAAGAACGGGGAGATGTTGTGTTTACACCGACATCTCCCCGTTCTTCAGCTCCGTGACCGGATCGCGGGACACCGGCAGCGATCGGGTCCGCTGTTCCCACGGGGACGGTCACAGAGAAGAGGACCGGGTCCCGAGCCACGGCTGGGATCTTAAAGGGGACGTACATGTACGCCCTTGTGCCCAGCCGTGCCATTTTGTATATGATTGTGCGGCGGTCCTCAAGCGGTTAATGAGTGAAATAAGTATTTGATCCCCCGATCAATCAGCAAGATTTCTGGCCCCCAGGTGTCTTCTATAAAAGTAGCCAGAGCTTATTTTTGTCAGAAAATAGGTGCAGGAACTCAACCACGACCCGTTCAGATTTCACAAACAGTAGAAGGGTCTTAAAGGGGCATTAAATACCAGAATTCCATTACATACAGAGTGCAGAGTTCAGGGGGTTACAAAGCTGTCACTTGTAAACACAGAAACCAGACTTCTGTGTTTACAAGTGATTGTGGTGAGCAGGCACCAAAGGGTCTGAGCCAAAGGTGGTGGAACTGAGTTCCCCCAAGTTCCCCCAGAAAAAAAGCCCTGCAGGTAACGAGCTGAGATTAGGAGCACTCTCTCTCTCTCTCTCTTATAGGGAGTGCTCCTAATCTCAGCTTGTTACCTGTATAGAAGACACCTGTCCACATCTCTCCACCATGGCCAAGACCAAAGATCTGTCCAAGGATGTCGGGGGGAGAAGATTGGAGACCTACACAAGGCTGGAATGGGCTACAAGACCCTCGCCAAGCAGCTCGGTGAGAGGAGAGTTGGTGGGATTTATTCACAAATGTAAGAAACACGAAATAACGGTCACTCCCCTTCGGTCTTAGGGGTTGTCACCTCATTCCTTTAAACCTGATCACATATGAATGACACGGGTTCTGATTTAATGCAGATGAGGCACCAAGTGAGTTTAACCCCTACCTTAATCCGCCTCAGAACCTGTATACTTCATGACTACATTCTCCCCCCACTTTAATTCTTTGGTCCCCAAAAAGGCGGGGATATTAAACTAACCAAACATTGATGGAGAAAAAGAGTTGTTTGAGTTTAAATGAATGAGGTGACAACCCTACTCAGTCTGGGGGCTCCATACAAGATCTCGCCTCGTGGAGGTTCAATGATCATGAGAACGGTGAGGAATCCTCCCAGAACTACACAGGAGGATCTGGTCACTGATCTCAGCTGGGACCAAAGTCACCAAGAAACCAATCGGTAACACACTACACCAGGAAGGACTGAAATCCTGCAGCCCCCGCAAGGGGGTTCAATACTTTTTCCCCCATGTCCTTCCTTGGTACAAAATCCATTGTTGGGAATGATGGCTTTAAGACGCTCCTGTATGGGGGAATGAGTCACATGCGTTTTATGGAGGAACGAGTCGCATGTATTGTATGGAGGAACGAGTCGCATGTATTGTATGGAGGAACGAGTCGCATGTGTTGTATGGAGGAACGATTCGCATGTATTGTATGGAGGAACGAGTCGCATGTATTGTATGGAGGAACGAGTCGCATGTGTTGTATGGAGGAACGATTCGCATGTATTGTATGGAGGAACGAGTCGCATGTATTGTATGGAGGAACGAGCCGCATGTATTGTATGGAGGAACGAGTCGCATGTATTGTATGGAGGAACGAGTCGCATGTATTGTATGGAGGAACGAGTCGCATGTATTGTATGAAGGAACGAGTCGCATGTGTTGTATGGAGGAACGAGTCGCATGTATTGTATGGAGGAACGAGTCGCATGTATTGTATGGAGGAACGAGCCGCATGTATTGTATGGAGGAACGAGTCGCATGTATTGTATGGAGGAACGAGTCGCATGTATTGTATGGAGGAACGAGTCGCATGTATTGTATGAAGGAACGAGTCGCATGTGTTGTATGGAGGAACGAGTCGCATGTATTGTATGAAGGAACGAGTCGCATGTGTTGTATGGAGGAACGAGTCGCATGTATTGTATGGAGGAACGAGTCGCATGCGTTGTATGGAGGAACGAGTCGCATGTGTTGTATGGAGGAACGAGTCGCATGTGTTGCTTAGGTGTGATTTTGGTCTTCAGATCTTGAAGGTTCCGTGTTCCTCTTCTATGAACTCCGATCTTTAGTCCTTTCCATAGATTTTCCAGTCCGGTGATTGGCTGGCCCATTTTAGCAGCTTTCTTTCCTTTCTCCTTGGCTTTGTGTTTGGGATGATTGTCCTCCCTCTATTCTGCAACCCGGACCTCTGTCTAATATTTATTATATGTTAACAATACAGTACTAATTATTATTATTAAAATTCGATTTTACAGGTGTACCGGCTCCTCCCCCTTCAATCTTGCACAGGTGTACCGGCTCCTCCCCCTTCAGTCTTGCACAGGTGTACCGGCTCCTCCCCCTTCAGTCTTGCACAGGTGTACCGGCTCCTCCCCCTTCAGTCTTGCACAGGTGTACCGGCTCCTCCCCCTTCAGTCTTGCACAGGTGTACCGGCTCCTCCCCCTTCAGTCTTGCACAGATGTATTGACTCCTCCCCCTTCAGTCTTGCACAGATGTATTGACTCCTCCCCTTCAGTCTCGCACAAGTGTATCGGTCCTCCCCCTTCAGTCTCGCACAAGTGTATCGGTCCTCCCCCTTCAGTCTCGCACAGGTGTATCGACTCCTCCCCTTCAGTCTTGCACAGGTGTATCGACTCCTCCCCTTCAGTCTTGCACAGGTGTATCGACTCCTCCCCCTTCAGTCTCGCACAGGTGTATCGACTCCTCCCCCTTCAGTCTCGCACAGGTGTATCGACTCCTCCCCCTTCAGTCTCGCACAAGTGTATCGGTCCTCCCCCTTCAGTCTTGCACAGGTGTATCGACTCCTCCCCCTTCAGTCTCGCACAGGTGTATCGGTCCTCCCCCTTCAGTCTCACACAGGTGTATCGACTCCTCCCCTTCAGTCTTGCACAGGTGTATCGGTCCTCCCCCTTCAGTCTTGCACAGGTGTATCGACTCCTCCCCCTTCAGTCTCGCACAGGTGTATCGGTCCTCCCCCTTCAGTCTCGCACAGGTGTATCGACTCCTCCCCCTTCAGTCTCGCACAGGTGTATCGACTCCTCCCCCTTCAGTCTCGCACAGGTGTATCGGTCCTCCCCCTTCAGTCTCGCACAGGTGTATCGACTCCTCCCCCTTCAGTCTCGCACAGGTGTATCGACTTCCCCCCCTTCAGTCTCGCACAAGTGTATCGGTCCTCCCCCTTCAGTCTTGCACAGGTGTATCGACTCCTCCCCCTTCAGTCTCGCACAAGTGTATCGGTCCTCCCCCTTCAGTCTTGCACAGGTGTATCGACTCCTCCCCCTTCAGTCTCGCACAGGTGTATCGACTCCTCCCCTTCAGTCTTGCACAGGTGTATCGACTCCTCCCCTTCAGTCTTGCACAGGTGTATCGACTCCTCCCCCTTCAGTCTCGCACAGGTGTATCGACTCCTCCCCCTTCAGTCTCGCACAGGTGTATCGACTCCTCCCCCTTCAGTCTCGCACAAGTGTATCGGTCCTCCCCCTTCAGTCTTGCACAGGTGTATCGACTCCTCCCCCTTCAGTCTCGCACCGGTGTATCGGTCCTCCCCCTTCAGTCTCACACAGGTGTATCGACTCCTCCCCTTCAGTCTTGCACAGGTGTATCGGTCCTCCCCCTTCAGTCTTGCACAGGTGTATCGACTCCTCCCCCTTCAGTCTCGCACAGGTGTATCGGTCCTCCCCCTTCAGTCTCGCACAGGTGTATCGACTCCTCCCCCTTCAGTCTCGCACAGGTGTATCGACTCCTCCCCCTTCAGTCTCGCACAAGTGTATCGGTCCTCCCCCTTCAGTCTTGCACAGGTGTATCGACTCCTCCCCTTCAGTCTTGCACAGGTGTATCGACTCCTCCCCCTTCAGTCTCGCACAGGTGTATCGGTCCTCCCCCTTCAGTCTCGCACAGGTGTATCGACTCCTCCCCCTTCAGTCTCGCACAGGTGTATCGACTCCTCCCCCTTCAGTCTCGCACAAGTGTATCGGTCCTCCCCCTTCAGTCTCGCACAGATGTACCGACTCCTCCCCTTCAGTCCTGCACAGATGTACCGGCTCCTCCCCCTTCAGTCTCGCACAGGTGTATCGACTCCTCCCCCTTCAGTCTCGCACAGATGTACCGGCTCCTCCCCTTCAGTCTTGCACCGGTGTACCGGCTCCTCCCCCTTCAGTCTTGCACAGATGTACCGACTCCTTCCCTTCAGTCTTGCACCAGTGTACCGGCTCCTCCCCCTTCAGTCCTGCACAGATGTACCGACTCCTCCCCTTCAGTCTTGCACCGGTTTTTCCCGGCTCCTCCCCCTTCAGTCTCGCACAGGTGTATCGACTCCTCCCCCTTCAGTCTCGCACAGATGTACCGACTCCTCCCCTTCAGTCTTGCACCGGTGTACCGGCTCCTCCCCCTTCAGTCTTGCACAGATGTACCGACTCCTCCCCTTCAGTCTTGCACCGGTGTACCGGCTCCTCCCCCTTCAGTCTTGCACAGATGTACCGACTCCTCCCCTTCAGTCTTGCACCGGTGTACCGGCTCCTCCCCCTTCAGTCTTGCACAGATGTACCGACTCCTCCCCTTCAGTCTTGCACAGATGTACCGACTCCTCCCCTTCAGTCTTGCACAGGTGTATCGACTCCTCCCCTTCAGTCTTGCACAGGTGTATCGGTCCTCCCCCTTCAGTCTCACACAGGTGTATCGACTCCTCCCCCTTCAGTCTCGCACAGGTGTATCGACTCCTCCCCTTCAGTCTTGCACAGGTGTATCGACTCCTCCCCCTTCAGTCTCGCACAGGTGTACCAACTTCTCCCCCTTCAGTCTTGCACAGGTGTATCGGTCCTCCCCCTTCAGTCTCGCACAGGTGTACCTCCTCTTCTAGACTTAAATGGCTTCCTCTGATTTCAATGCACACTGTGTGCATTAGAAGCTGCAGCAAGTCAGATAGAGACCCGCCTCATTTCCTGTCAGAGGACAGGGCAGCCACAGTGCTAGACATTCGGCAGCAGGAAGAGGACAGGGCAGGTCACAGTGCTGGAAGCTCAGCAGCAGGAAGAGGACAAGGCAGCCCACAGTGCTGGACATTAAGCAGCAGGAAGAGGACAAGGCAGCCCACAGTGCTGGAATTTCAGCAGCAGGAAGAGGACAGGGCAGCCCACAGTGCTGGAAGCTCAGCAGCAGGAAGAGGACAAGGCAGCCCACAGTGCCTGAAGTTCAGCAGCAGGAAGAGGACAGGGCAGCCCACAGTGCCTGAAGTTCAGCAGCAGGAAGAGGACAGGGCAGCCCACAGTGCTGGAAGCTCAGCAGCAGGAAGAGGACAGGACAGTCCACAGTGCCGCAAGTTCAGCAGCAGGAAGAGGACAGGGCAGGTCACAGTGCTGGACGTTCAGCAGCAGGAAGAGGACAAGGCAGCCCACAGTGCTGGAAGTTCAGCAGCAGGAAGAGGACAGGGCAGCCCACAGTGCTGGAAGCTCAGCAGCAGGAAGAGGACAGGGCAGCCCACAGTGCTGGAAGCTCAGCAGCAGGAAGAGGACAGGACAGCCCACAGTGCCTGAAGTTCAGCAGCAGGAAGAGGACAGGGCAGCCCACAGTGCTGGAAGCTCAGCAGCAGGAAGAGGACAGGGCAGCACACAGCAGTGCTGGAAGCTTAGCAGCAGGAAGAGGACAGGGTAGCTCACAGTGCTGGAAGTTCAGCAGCAGGAAGAGGACAGGGCAGGTCACAGTGCTGGAAGTTCAGCAGCAGGAAGAGGACAGGGCAGCCCACAGTGCTGGAAGCTCAGCAGCAGGAAGAGGACAGGGCAGCCCACAGTGCTGGAAGCTCAGCAGCAGGAAGAGGACAGGGCAGCCCACAGTGCTGGAAGCTCAGCAGCAGGAAGAGGACAAGGCAGCCCACAGTGCTGGAAGTTCAGCAGCAGGAAGAGGACAGGGCAGGTCACAGTGCTGGAAGCTCAGCAGCAGGAAGAGGACAGGGCAGCCCACAGTGCTGGAAGTTCAGCAGCAGGAAGAGGATGGGGCAGGCCACAGTGCCAGAAGTTCAGCAGCAGGAAGAGGATAGGGCAGGTCACAGTGCTGGAAGCTCAGCAGCAGGAAGAGGACAGGGCAGCCCACAGTGCTGGAAGTTCAGCAGCAGGAAGAGGACAGGGCAGCCCACAGTGCTGGAAGTTCAGCAGCAGGAAGAGGACAGGGCAGGTCACAGTGCTGGAAGTTCAGCAGCAGGAAGAGGACAGGGCAGCCCACAGTGCTGGAAGTTTAGCAGCAGGAAGAGGACAGGGCAGCCCACAGTGCTGGAAGTTTAGCAGCAGGAAGAGGACAGGGCAGGTCACAGTGCTGAAAGTTCAGCAGCAGGAAGAGGACAGGGCAGGTCACAGTGCTGGAAGCTCAGCAGCAGGACAGGGCAGCCTTGCAGTGAAGATTTCTACAGAACCCAGCATCCTACAAATGGTGGGACATACCTCATTACAGGTAGCATATTAAACTTCAGCATTATCAGGCAGGTCAGGGTGGGGGTGGGGCTGAGGGATTTTCCAAGGGGCCCCCCAAATATAGGATGAGGAAATGCCGATCCCAACTGATTACATTGTATTCACATTGGTTACAAATGATGTTGATGAAAGCCCTTTGATCCGTCCCCTCCACCAGGGGGCAGCCTTGTCCAGGTGAACCCTGCAGATGCCAACAAGCAGTCACACCTATTCCCAGGACCGGCGGTGTGATTGTGCCGGAGGCCCACCTGGTATTGACATTCCATGTAGGCCGTGAGCCAGGATGAGAGGAGGTTTAGTCCTGGCACAGGAGGCCGGCTGGCATATGCCAGGTATTTATAGAAGGATTTGGCTTCCTCTTGGCACCATCGCGCATGGATTAAGCTTCATGTCGCTGCGGATAAACGAAGAGAAGAGAGGCGAGGCAGACGTGGGAGAACTGACAAAGGAAAATGTAAAACCAAAAAAATAAAATAGGTGCCGCTTGCCAGGCTTACGGTACATAGAGGAGCCTCGATTTATATCTGCCAGCTGGGGGGCAAAGCCGGGAACCTGGAAGACAATTGTGAAATTATAATAGAGGGCGACGGTTGTATTGTAAAGTGGAAACAAAGGTGTTTTCCAGTTCCTTTCATTTATTTATTCTGGAAGCGGGTCAGTATTCTCTCTCTCTGGAATCCTGGGGTTTCTGTGGTCATATGGGGGTCCCCTGGTCATAAGGCAATTCTCCGGGGGTCATTAAGAGTTCGGGGTTTCCTCAGTCATTAGGAGTTCCTCCAAAGGTCATTAACATTCCTCCAGTCTTTAAAAGGTTCCTCTAGTGATTAAGGGTTCCTCCAGAGGATATTAGAGCTTCTCTGGTCATTAGGGGTTCCCTACAGAGGTTATTAGGGTTCCCCAGTCTTTAGGAGTTCCTCCAAAGGTCATTAACATTCCTTTAGTCATTAGGGGTTCCCTACAGAGGTTATTAGGGTTCCCCAGTCTTTAGGAGTTCCTCCAAAGATCATTAACTTTCCTCTAGTCATTAGGGGTTCCCTACAGAGGTTATTAGGGTTCCCCAGTCTTTAGGAGTTCCTCCAAAGATCATTAACATTCCTTTAGTCATTAGGGGTTCCCTACAGAGGTTATTAGGGTTCCCCAGTCTTTAGGAGTTCCTCCAAAGGTCATTAACATTCCTTTAGTCATTAGGGGTTCCCTACAGAGGTTATTAGGGTTCCCCAGTCTTTAGGAGTTCCTCCAAAGATCATTAACTTTCCTCTAGTCATTAGGGGTTCCCTACAGAGGTTATTAGGGTTCCCCAGTCTTTAGGAGTTCCTCCAAAGATCATTAACATTCCTTTAGTCATTAGGGGTTCCCTACAGAGGTTATTAGGGTTCCCCAGTCTTTAGGAGTTCCTCCAAAGGTCATTAACATTCCTTTAGTCATTAGGGGTTCCCTACAGAGGTTATTAGGGTTCCCCAGTCTTTAGGAGTTCCTCCAAAGATCATTAACATTCCTCTAGTCATTAGGGGTTCCCTACAGAGGTTATTAGGGTTCCCCAGTCTTTAGGAGTTCCTCCAAAGATCATTAACATTCCTCTAGTCATTAGGGGTTCCCTACAGAGGTTATTAGGGTTCCCCAGTCTTTTGGAGTTCCTCCAAAGGTCATTAACATTCCTTTAGTCATTAGGGGTTCCCTACAGAGGTTATTAGGGTTCCCCAGTCTTTAGGAGTTCCTCCAAAGATCATTAACATTCCTCTAGTCATTAGGGGTTCCCTACAGAGGTTATTAGGGTTCCCCAGTCTTTAGGAGTTCCTCCAAAGGTCATTAACATTCCTCTAGTCTTTAAAAGGTTCCTCTAGTGATTAAGGGTTCCTCCAGAGGATATTAGAGCTTCTCTGGTCATTAGGGGTTCCCTACAGAGGTTATTAGGGTTCCCCAGTCTTTAGGAGTTCCTCCAAATGTCATTAACATTCCTTTAGTCATTAGGGGTTCCCTACAGAGGTTATTAGGGTTCCCCAGTCTTTAGGAGTTCCTCCAAAGGTCATTAACATTCCTTTAGTCATTAGGGGTTCCCTACAGAGGTTATTAGGGTTCCCCAGTCTTTAGGAGTTCCTCCAAAGGTCATTAACATTCCTCTAGTCTTTAAAAGGTTCCTCTAGTGATTAAGGGTTCCTCCAGAGGATATTAGAGCTTCTCTGGTCATTAGGGGTTCCCTACAGAGGTTATTAGGGTTCCCCAGTCTTTAGGAGTTCCTCCAAATGTCATTAACATTCCTTTAGTCATTAGGGGTTCCCTACAGAGGTTATTAGGGTTCCACAGTCTTTAAGAGTTCCTCCAAAGGTCATTAACATTCCTTTAGTCATTAGGGGTTCCCTACAGAGGTTATTAGGGTTCCCCAGTCTTTAGGAGTTCCTCCAAAGATCATTAACATTCCTCTAGTCATTAGGGGTTCCCTACAGAGGTTATTAGGGTTCCCCAGTCTTTAGGAGTTCCTCCAAAGATCATTAACATTCCTCTAGTCATTAGGGGTTCCCTACAGAGGTTATTAGGGTTCCCCAGTCTTTTGGAGTTCCCCCAAAGGTCATTAACATTCCTTTAGTCATTAGGGGTTCCCTACAGAGGTTATTAGGGTTCCCCAGTCTTTAGGAGTTCCTCCAAAGGTCATTAACATTCCTTTAGTCATTAGGGGTTCCCTACAGAGGTTATTAGGGTTCCCCAGTCTTTAGGAGTTCCTCCAAAGATCATTAACATTCCTCTAGTCATTAGGGGTTCCCTACAGAGGTTATTAGGGTTCCCCAGTCTTTAGGAGTTCCTCCAAAGATCATTAACATTCCTCTAGTCATTAGGGGTTCCCTACAGAGGTTATTAGGGTTCCCCAGTCTTTTGGAGTTCCTCCAAAGGTCATTAACATTCCTTTAGTCATTAGGGGTTCCCTACAGAGGTTATTAGGGTTCCCCAGTCTTTAGGAGTTCCTCCAAAGATCATTAACATTCCTCTAGTCATTAGGGGTTCCCTACAGAGGTTATTAGGGTTCCCCAGTCTTTAGGAGTTCCTCCAAAGATCATTAACATTCCTCTAGTCATTAGGGGTTCCCTACAGAGGTTATTAGGGTTCCCCAGTCTTTAGGAGTTCCTCCAAAGATCATTAACATTCCTCTAGTCATTAGGGGTTCCCTACAGAGGTTATTAGGGTTCCCCAGTCTTTAGGAGTTCCTCCAAAGATCATTAACATTCCTCTAGTCATTAGGGGTTCCCTACAGAGGTTATTAGGGTTCCCCAGTCTTTTGGAGTTCCTCCAAAGGTCATTAACATTCCTTTAGTCATTAGGGGTTCCCTACAGAGGTTATTAGGGTTCCCCAGTCTTTAGGAGTTCCTCCAAAGATCATTAACATTCCTCTAGTCATTAGGGGTTCCCTACAGAGGTTATTAGGGTTCCCCAGTCTTTAGGAGTTCCTCCAAAGATCATTAACATTCCTCTAGTCATTAGGGGTTCCCTACAGAGGTTATTAGGGTCCCCCAGTCTTTTGGAGTTCCTCCAAAGGTCATTAACATTCCTTTAGTCATTAGGGGTTCCCTACAGAGGTTATTAGGGTTCCCCAGTCTTTAGGAGTTCCTCCAAAGATCATTAACATTCCTCTAGTCATTAGGGGTTCCCTACAGAGGTTATTAGGGTTCCCCAGTCTTTAGGAGTTCCTCCAAAGGTCATTAACATTCCTTTAGTCATTAGGGGTTCCCTACAGAGGTTATTAGGGTTCCCCAGTCTTTAGGAGTTCCTCTAAAGATCATTAACATTCCTCTAGTCATTAGGGGTTCCCTACAGAGGTTATTAGGGTTCCCCAGTCTTTAGGAGTTCCTCCAAAGGTCATTAACATTCCTTTAGTCATTAGGGGTTCCCTACAGAGGTTATTAGGGTTCCCCAGTCTTTAGGAGTTCCTCTAAAGATCATTAACATTCCTCTAGTCATTAGGGGTTCCCTACAGAGGTTATTAGGGTTCCCCAGTCTTTAGGAGTTCCTCCAAAGGTCATTAACATTCCTTTAGTCATTAGGGGTTCCCTACAGAGGTTATTAGGGTTCCCCAGTCTTTAGGAAGTTCTCCAGCGGTCATTAGGGGTTCCTCTGGATTTTAAGGTTTCCTCCAGAGGTCATTAGTGATTTTTTCTGGTTATTAGGTGTCCCTCCACTCATTAAGGTTTCCTCCAAAGGCCATTAGCATTCCTCCAGTCTTTAAAGCATAGGTGGCAAACACAAGGCCCGCGATCCGAATCCGGTCCTCCAGGCCATTTCATGTGGCCCTCGCACCTCTCCTGCCGCTGCAGGAGAGCTCCAGCCCTCCTTTGGTCCTCCTCCAGACCTCTACTTTCTGCTTTCAAGCAATGCATACAGCTTCTTTCCAGCAGCAGCATAAGGAAAGGGGGTGCACTGTGATGTAAGGGAGAGTAGGGGACTCAACTTCTGATGGTGGGGGGGCTCTTGACATCTAATGTAAGGGGAGGGAATGTGCTGGACATCTAATCTTACAGATACAACCGGCCCTTTTGAGGGCAATCATAATGCTGGTGCGGCCCACGATGAAATTGAGTTTGACACCCCTGCTTTAAAGGTTCCTTTAGTCATTAAGGGTTCCTCCAGAGGTCATTAGGTTTCCTCCAGTCTTTAGGAATTTCTCCAGAGGTCATTAAGGGTTCCTCTGGACATTAAGGGTTCCTCCAGTCATTAGGGTTTTCTCCAGTTTTTAGGGGCTTTATGAGTCCCACTCATTAGGGGTTCCTCCAGAGGCCATTAGCATTTCTCCAGTCTTTACAGGTTCCTCTGGTCATTAAGGGTTCCTCCAGTCTTTAAGGGTTCCTCCGGAGGTCATTAAGGGTTTCTCCAGTCAATAGGGGTTCCTCTGATCAGTTAGGGGTTTCTCAAGTCATTGGGAGTTCCTTTAGAGGCCATTAGGATACCTCCAGTCTTTAGGGGTTCCTCCGGAGGTCATTAAGGGTTTCTCCAGTCAATAGGGGTTCCTCTGATCAGTTAGGGGTTTCTCAAGTCATTGGGAGTTCCTTTAGAGGCCATTAGGATACCTCCAGTCTTTAGGGGTTCCTCCGGAGGTCATTAAGGGTTTCTTCAGTCATTAGGGGTTCCTATAATCATTCAGGGTTCATTAGGGGTTCCTCCTGTCATTAGGAGTTCCTTCAGAGGTCATTAGGGGTTTCTCCAGTCATTAGGTTATTCTCCAGGGGTCATTAGGGGTCCTTCTAGTTATTAAGGGTTCCTCCAGAGGACATTAGAGTTTCTCTGGTCATTAGGGGTTCCCCTAGTCAATACAGTTCTTTCAGAGGTCATCATTAGGGGGTTTCTTTGGTTATTAAGAGTTCTTCCAGAGGTTATTAGGGGTTTCCCCAGTCATTAGGGGTGTATTCACTCATTAAGGGTTCCTCCAAAGGTCATTAGCATTCCTCCAGTCATTAGGAGGTCCTTCAGAGGTCATTCGGGGGTTTTTCCAGTCATTAGGTGTTCCTCCAGGAGTCATTAGGGGTCCATCTAGCTATTAAGGGTTCCTCCAGAGGATATTAGAGCTTTCTGGTCATTAGGGGTTCCCCTAGTCATTAACAGTTCTTCCAGAGGTCATTAGGGGTTTCTCCAGTTATCAGGGGTTCCTCCAGAAGTGGTTAGGGGTTCCTCTAGTCATTAAAGTTTCCTCCAGAGGTCATTAGTGCTGTTTTCTGGTTATTAGGGGTCCCTCCACTCATTAAGGGTTCCTCCAAAGGGTCATTCGCATTCCTCCAGTCTTTAACGGTTCCACTAGTCATTAAGGGTTTCTCTAGAGGTCATTAGGGGTTCCTCCAGTCTTTAGGTGATTTATGAGTCCCACTCATTAAGGGTTCCTCCAATCTTTAGGGGTTCATGAAGTGTTTCTCCAGTCAATATGGGTTCCTCTATTCAGTTAGGGTTCCCCCAGAGGTCATTAGGGGTTTTTCAAGTCATTAGGTTATTCCCCAGGGGTCATTATAGATCCCTCTAGTTATTAAGGGTTTCTCCAGAGGACATTAGAGTTTCTCTGGTCATTAGGGGTTCCCCTAGTCATTAACAGTTCTTCCAGAGGTCATTAGGGGTTTCTCCAGTCATCAGGGGTTCCTCCAGAAGTCGTTAGGGGTTCCTCTAGTCATTACCTTTTTCTTTTCAGAGGTCATTAGTGCTGTTTTCTGGTTATTAGGGGTCCCTCCACTCATTAAGGTTTCCTCCAAAGGCCATTAGCATTCCCCCAGTCTTTAAAGGTTCCTCTAGTCATTAAGGGTTCCTCTAAAAGTCATTAGGAGTTTCTCTGGTCATTAGGGGTTCATAGAGCTTTACTGGGTTCCTCCAGTCTTTAGGAATTTCTCCAGAGGTCATTAGGGGTTCCTCTGGACATTAAGGGTTCCTCCAGTCATTAGGGTTTTCTCCAGTCTTTAGGGGCTTTATGAGTCCCACTCATTAGGGGTTCCTCCAAAGGCCATTAGCATTTCTCCAGTCTTTACAGGTTCCTCTTGTCATTAAGGGTTCCTCCAGTCTTTAGGGGTTCCTCCAGAGGTCATTAAAGGTTCCTCCAGAGGTCATTAGGGGTTCATCCAGTGTTTGGGTGATTTATGAGTCCCACTCATTAAGGGTTCCTCCAGTCTTTAGGGGTTCCTCCAGTGGCCGTGAAGGGTTTCTCCAGTCAATAGGGGTTCCTCTAATCCATGGGTGCTCAACCTGTGGCCCTCCAGCTGTTCCAAAACTACAAGTCCCATGAGGCATTGCAAGCTGAACAGTTACAAGCATGACTCCCAAAGGCAAAGGCATGATGGGACATGTAGTTCTGAAACATCTGGAGGGCCACAGGTTGAGCACCCATGCTCTAATCAGTTAGGGTTCCCCCAGAGGTCATTAGGGGTTTTTCAAGTCATTAGGTTATTCCCCAGGGGTCATTATAGGTCCCTCTAGTTATTAAGGGTTTCTCCAGAGGACATTAGAGTTTCTCTGGTCATTAGGAGGTTCCTAACAGTTCTTCCAGAGGTCATTAGGGGTTTCTCCAGTCATCAGGGTTTCCTCCAGAAGTCGTTAGGGGTTCCTCTTAGTCATTACCTTTTTCTTTTCAGAGGTCATTAGTGCTGTTTTCTGGTTGTTAGGTGTCCCTCCACTCTTTAGGGGTCCCTCCAATCATTAGGGGTTCCCCCATTCATTATGGGTTCCTTCAAAGGTCATTAGCATTCCCCCAGTCTTTAAAGGTTCCTCTAGTCAGTAGGAGTTTCTCTGGTCATTGGGGGTTCATAGAGCTTTACTGATTCCTGGGACCCCACATCAGTCTCCAGTCCAATATTGCTATTATTATTCATTTGATTAACTTTCCGATGCACATTACAAGGACATGGTCCACTGTTGTCACCACCAGGAAACCTGTCCTGAGAAACTCCGTACAGCCATCAATGGAGTGTATGGAGACAGGAAGTGGCTGCAAAGAGGTTGCAGGAGATCAGCAGCACTGAGATGCAACAATGGATTAACAAATAGTGAAACAATGATTTGTTTTTGATCATCCAGTTAGAATGTACATCTACTTCAATGTAGACAATAGTGGAAACATAATGGGAATAGTGCAGGTCTGACCAATAGTAATCTGTTTAAGGGTGGAAATTCACTGACAGCTTCCCTCATCACCCAATCAGCAGCCAAGGAAGATTCAGACATGAAATGTCAATAGTGTGAAGCCGGTACAGTCAATAAAGATGTCCCCCATCCCACCACCATGGGAAACCCAAGAAATGGAAATAGGAGTCAGCAAAGATGCCCAGTTTGGACAGCATTTTATAAGTATTACTAATTCTGAAAAAAAATCGGTGCCAAATTTCCTTCCCAGAGCCAACCATTAAGAAGTGCCTAATTTTTACTATAAGCGTAATTTATTGTTATTATTTGTATTATTATGTTATTATTAATAGTATCCTCCTTCTTCTGCTTATTATTATTATTATTAATAATAATAATAATAATACATTATTTTTATTGGTCTTCTTATTATTTGGATTGGATTGCATTAAGAAGCACCTAATTTTTAATATAAGCCCAATTTATTATTATTATTACTATTTTTATTATTATTATGTCATTATTAATAGTATTCTTCTTCCTATTCTTCTTCTTCTTAATAATAATACTAATTGTTTTTATTAATTTTCTATCATTATTAATACTAATAATAATAAGAAGAATAACAATAAAATTATTTTTTCATTATTATTATTATTATTATGAAGAAGAATACTAATAATAATACCATAATAATAACAATAATACTACTACTAATAATAAAATAATAATAATAATAATAGTACTACTAATAAATGATGTGAATGTACAATGTATATGTAAAGCGCTGCGTAAATTGACGGCACTATATAAGTACCTAAGAAGTAATAATAATATTAATAATATGTGTATTATTATTATTTTTATTTTTAATTATGTTTTATTATTATTATTATTATTATTATGATTATTATGAAGAAGAATACTAATATTAATACCATAATACTACTACTGCTACTAATAATAATAACGTAATAATAATAATAGTACTACTAATAATAACAACATTTTTTAGATTTTTGTTCTTCTGTATAATATATATAACCAAATTGTTATGGTCTCTACTGATAAAGCACTTATATTTATGGGTATGTTTATGTTTTCCTGTTCTGGATATGTCTGTACCTTTCTGGTCCATCATGGACATCTGTCTTTTGTACTTTATTCTCTGAAAAACGTAATAAAATCATGATTAAACAATAATAATAATATGTTTATTATTATTTGATTTTTTTATTTATTTTTATTATTATTATTACGATTATTGTGAAGAAGAATACTAATAATAATTCCTTAATAATACTACTACTACTAACAATAATAATAACATAATATTAATATCAATAATATTTAGATTTTTGTTCTTCTATATAATATATATAACCAAATAATTCTACTAATAATAATAACATAATATTAATAATAATAGTACTACTAATAATATCAATAATATTTAGATTTTTGTTCTTCTGTATAATATATATAACCAAATTGTTATGGTCTCTACTGATCTCACTGTAAAGCACTTATATTTATGGGTATGTTTATTTTTTCCTGTTCTGGATATGTTTGTACCTTTCTGGTCCATCATGGAAATCTGTCTTTTGTACTTTATTCTCTGAAAAACGTAATAAAATCATGATTAAACAATATTAATAATATGTTTATTATTATTTGAATTTTTAATTTATTTTTATTATTATTATTACGATTATTGTGAAGAAGAATACTAATAATAATTCCTTAATAATACTACTACTACTAACAATAATAATAACATAATATTAATATCAATAATATTTAGATTGTTGTTCTTCTATATAATATATATAACCAAATAATTCTACTAATAATAATAACATAATATTAATAATAATAGTACTACTAATAATATCAATAATATTTAGATTTTTGTTCTTCTGTATAATATATATATAACCAAATTGTTATGGTCTCTACTGATCTCACTGTAAAGCACTTATATTTATGGGTATGTTTATTTTTTCCTGTTCTGGATATGTCTGTACCTTTCTGGTCCATCATGGACATCTGTATTTTGTACTTTATTCTCTGAAAAACGTAATAAAATCATGATTAAACAATAATAATAATATGTTTATTATTATTATTATTTTTATTTTAAATGATGTTTTGTTAAAATTATTATTATATATACATTTTTATATTAACATTGTTGCTGAATCTTATCCAAAATATATATATATATATATATATATATATATATATATATATATATATATATACAGTGCGGAAAATAAGTATTTGAACACCCTACTATTTTACAAGTTCTCCCACTTGGAAATCATGGAGGGGTCTGAAATTGTCATCGTAGGTGCATGTCCACTGTGAGAGACATAATCAAAAAAAAAACTCCAGAAATCACAATTTATGAATTTTTAAATATTTATTTGTATGATACAGCTGCAAAGAAGTATTTGAACACCTGTCTATCAGCTAGAATTCTGACCCTCAAAGACCTGTTAGTCTGCCTTTAAAATGTCCACCTCCACTCCATTTATTATCCTAAATTAGATGCACCTGTTTGAGGTCATTAGCTGCATAAAGACACCTGTCCACCCCATACAATCAGTAAGAATCCAACTACTAACATGGCCAAGACCAAAGAGCTGTCCAAAGACACTAGAGACAAAATTGTACACCTCCACAAGGCTGGAAAGGGCTACAGGGAAATTGCCAGCAGCTTGGTGAAAAAAGGTCCACTGTTGGAGCAATCATTAGAAAATGGAAGAAGCTAAACATGACTGTCAATCTCCCTCGGACTGGGGCTCCATGCAAAATCTCACCTCGTGGGGTCTCAATGATCCTAAGAAAGGTGAGAAATCAGCCCAGGACTACACGGGAGGAGCTGGTCAATGACCTGAAAAGAGCTGGGACCACCGTTTCCAAGGTTACTGTTGGTAATACACTAAGACGTCATGGTTTGAAATCATGCATGGCACGGAAGGTTCCCCTGCTTAAACCAGCACATGTCAAGGCCCGTCTTAAGTTTGCCAATGACCATTTGGATGATCCAGAGGAGTCATGGGAGAAAGTCATGTGGTCAGATGAAACCAAAATAGAACTTTTTGGTCATAATTCCACTAACCGTGTTTGGAGGAAGAAGAATGATGAGTACCATCCCAAGAACACCATCCCTACTGTGAAGCATGGGGGTGCTAGCATCATGCTTTGGGGGTGTTTTTCTGCACATGGGACAGGGCGACTGCACTGTATTAAGGAGAGGATGACCGGGGCCATGTATTGCGAGATTTTGGGCAACAACCTCCTTCCCTCAGTTAGAGCTTTGAAGATGGGTCGAGGCTGGGTCTTCCAACATGACAATGACCCGAAGCACACAGCCAGGATAACCAAGGAGTGGCTCTGTAAGAAGCATATCAAGGTTCTGGCGTGGCCTAGCCAGTCTCCAGACCTAAACCCAATAGAGAATCTTTGGAGGGAGCTCAAACTCCGTGTTTCTCAGCGACAGCCCAGAAACCTGACTGATCTAGAGAAGATCTGTGTGGAGGAGTGGGGGGCCAAAATCCCTCCTCCAGTGTGTGCAAACCTGGTGAAAAACTACAAGAAACGCAAACAAAGGCGACTCTACCAAATATTAACATTGATTTTCTCAGGTGTTCAAATACTTCTTTGCAGCTGTATCATACAAATAAATAGTTAAAAAAATCATACATTGTGATTTCTGGAATTTTTTTTTTTTGATTATGTCTCTCACAGTGGACATGCACCTACGATGACAATTTCAGACCCCTCCATGATTTCCAAGTGGGAGAACTTGCAAAATAGCAGGGTGTTCAAATACTTATTTTCCGCACTGTATATATATATATATATATATATATTTATTTATATATTTTGGATAAGATTCAGCAACAATGTTAATTTCGGTGTAAAGTTCACTTTAGTGCAAACAGCTGAATTCCACCCCCAGCCTCCCTGGAATGCTGGACATGTGATTCCCCCCCCCCCTCTTCCATGACAGAGCGCCCCCCCCCCCCTCCCATGCCATAGAAGACAAGTGGGAGAGGGCCTGCGCTCTAATAGGCACATTTGTCATATTCACATCTGTATACTTAAAGCTGACCGAGAGGTGGGCCGGGAGTGTGAATGACACAAAACTTCTGCTCGGCCACACAGGCTTTGTTTTCATAAACAAATGACGGTCGTTACCTTGAAAATCATTGCAGCCCAACTCCGATATCACGCCCCGGATGTTTATCCCCCTTCGGCGGTCGTACCTGTACACCCCTTATGGACCCGAGCGGTTCTGTACAGTTTTGATTGAGGCCCATTGATTTGGGAAGAACTTTTTGCCGTGACTTTAAGGGCCCGTTTCATTTTTTTTTTGCGGTGTGACGGGGCCCCCGCTCACACTGGCGTTACAAGATGGCGTTTGAGGCGCGTTTATAATGCTCCTCAAACACCAGGTCAAGCAGTCTGAAGTTGATAATATGGACAGTGTATTCAAAAACAAAGATACAGTACATGGAAGCGTCTCAACTCAATCAAGGCTATGGTAAGGCGCAATAAACGCACCGGCGCAAGTTTGTATTGCCTTTGTGGTGCGTTAGTCCTTGTTCATGACAACAAGAGAAAAAAATAGGCATCTGGGGGAAAATTTTCAATGCACCTATAATGTGTGTCAAATGCACATAGGGAGTTTTGGGGAACGTTTTAGGAGATATTGAGGGTTCCTCCAGAGCTCATTAGACATTCCTCTGGTCATTAAGGATTCCTCCAGAGGTCATTAGGGGTTTCTTCAGTCATAAGGGGTACCTTTGGTCATTAGGGGTTCCTCCAAAGGTCATTATGGTTCCTCTAGTCATTGAAAGTTCCTCTAGTCAAAAGGAGGTCCTCCAGATGTCATTAGTGGTTCCTCCTTTTATTCTGGATTTTTACCATAGTGACCTTTCTAGAAACCCCTACTGAGTGGAGGAACTGCTAATGACCAGAGGAACCCCTAAGGACCAAAAAAAACCCTAATCAATTTTGGAGGAACCCCTAATGACCTCTGGAGGAACTCCTAATGACTAGCAGTATCCCTAATGACCAGAGGTCATTGGGGGTTTCTCCAGAGGTCATTGGGGGTTTCTCCAGTCATTAGGGGTTCCACTAGTAGTCATTAGGGGTACCTCTAGTCATTTAGGGTACCTCCAGAGGTCAATAAGGGTTCCTCCACTCAGTAAGGGTTCCTCCAAAGGTCATTATGGTATCTCCAGTCATTAAAGGTTCCTTTAGTCAATAAGGATTCCTCCAGAGGTCATTAGGGTTTCCTCCAGTCATTGGGGGTTTCTCTAGTCATTAAAGGTTCCACCAGGGCTCATTTGGGGTACCTCTAGTCATTAAGGGTACCTCCAGAGGTCATAAAGTGTTCCTCCACTCAGTAGGGTTCCTCCAAAGGTTGGTATGGTTCCTCCAGTCATTGAAGGTTCCTTTAGTCAATAAGGATTCCTCCAGAGGTCATTAGGGTTTCCTACAGCCATTAGGGGTTTCTCTAGTCATTAAAGGTTTCTCCAGAGGTCATTAGGGATACTGCTAGTCATTAGGAGTTCCTCCAGAGGTCATTAGGGGTTCCTCCAAAATTGATTAGGGTTTTTTTGGTCCTTAGGGGTTCCTCTGGTCATTAGCAGTTCCTCCACTCAGTAGGGGTTTCTAGAAAGGTCATTATGGTTCCTCCAGTCATTGAACGTTCCTCTAGTCAAAAGGAGGTCCTCCAGATGTCATTAGTTGTTCCTCCTTTTTATTAGGGATTTTTCCTGTCATAAGGTGTTTCTCCAGAGGTCATTGGGGGTTTCTCCAGTCATTAGGATAACCTCTGTTCATTAGGGGTTCCTCCAAAGGTCATTATGGTTCCTCTAGTCATTGAAAGTTCCTCTAGTCAAAAGGAGGTCCTCCAGATGTCATTAGTGGTTCCTCCTTTTATTCTGGATTTTTACCATAGTGACCTTTCTAGAAACCCCTACTGAGTGGAGGAACTGCTAATGACCAGAGGAACCCCTAAGGACCAAAAAAAAACCCTAATCAATTTTGGAGGAACCCCTAATGACCTCTGGAGGAACTCCTAATGACTAGCAGTATCCCTAATGGCCAGAGGTCATTGGGGGTTTCTCCAGAGGTCATTGGGGGTTTCTCCAGTCATTAGGGGTTCCACTAGTGGTCATTAGGGGTACCTCTAGTCATTTAGGGTACCTCCAGAGGTCAATAAGGGTTCCTCCACTCAGTAAGGGTTCCTCCAAAGGTCATTATGGTATCTCCAGTCATTAAAGGTTCCTTTAGTCAATAAGGATTCCTCCAGAGGTCATTAGGGTTTCCTCCAGTCATTGGGGGTTTCTCTAGTCATTAAAGGTTCCACCAGGGCTCATTTGGGGTACCTCTAGTCATTAAGGGTACCTCCAGAGGTCATAAAGTGTTCCTCCACTCAGTAGGGTTCCTCCAAAGGTTGTTATGGTTCCTCCAGTCATTGAAGGTTCCTTTAGTCAATAAGGATTCCTCCAGAGGTCATTAGGGTTTCCTACAGCCATTAGGGGTTTCTCTAGTCATTAAAGGTTTCTCCAGAGTTCATTAGGGATACTGCTAGTCATTAGGAGTTCCTCCAGAGGTCATTAGGGGTTCCTCCAAAATTGATTAGGGTTTTTTTGGTCCTTAGGGGTTCCTCTGGTCATTAGCAGTTCCTCCACTCAGTAGGGGTTTCTAGAAAGGTCACTATGGTTCCTCCAGTCATTGAAGGTTCCTCTAGTCAATAAGGATTCCTCCAGAGGTCGTTAGGATTTCCTCCAGTCATTAGGGGTTTCCCTAGTCATTAAAGGTTTCTCCAGAGGTCATTAGGGATGCTGCTAGTCATTAGGGGTTCCTCCAGAGGTCATTAGGGGTTCCTCTGGTCATTAGAGGTTCCTCCACTCAGTAGGGGTTTCTCCAAAGGTCATTATGGCTCCTCCAGTCATTGGAGGTTCCTCTAGTCGATAATGATTCCTCCAATCATTAGTAAGTCCTTCTGTCATTAGGGATTTCTTCTGTCATTGGGGGTTTCTCCAGAGGTCATTCGAGGTTTCCCCCGTCATTAGAAGTTCCCCCAAGTGTCATTAGGGGTCCCTCTAGTACCTCCAGAGGTCATTATAGGTTGCTTTATTCATTAGTGGTTCCTCCAAAAGTCATTAGGGTTTTTTCTGTCATTTGGGGTTCCTCTGGTTATTAGGTGTCCCTCAGGTCATTAGGAGTACCTTCAGAGGTCATTAGAGGTTTCTTTGTTCATTAGGGGTTCTTCTTACCTTTATATTCTGGTGGTCCCAGACAAATCCTCCTGAGGAAGCCATTTTGGCGAAACATGTAGGGACAGAACATCTTCCTGTGACCACCATTCTTGCTCCTGGGATACCAGTGACCCACCATTTGCAATATATGCTCTAATAACTAATTTAAAATTGAACCTTATTGTCTCGTTTTTGTATGAATAAAGAAACAAACCTTTTATATGTATTCTTCTCATGTATTAATTATTTCTAGCGCAGCTATAATCCCAACTCCTTTCCTCTGCTACATCCAGGGCCGCCATCAGGAATTATGGTGCCCTATACACAGCTTCAGGAATGAGCCCCCTGGAGCAGAGAATGGGGGGGGGGGTAGCTGCCACCCCAAATTGAGAAGTGGAGGGTGCAGCCGCTGATTGAGAAAATTGAGAAGGGGGGGTTAAATTGAGAAGGGGGGGGGGGGTGTCACGAATTAGAGGGGTTGCCCTGGGGACCTCTGGGCCCCTTACAAAAAAAAATATATAACAAAAAAATTATAAAAAGGGGAGGGGGCATTCGGGGGCAAGGGGGCATTCGGGCCCCTGGGGACCTCTGGGCCTTTTAATTAAAATAAAAATGTATTTATTTTTTATAAAAAAAAAAGGGGGGGGTTGCCATCCGGGGCCCTGGGGACCTTCGGGCCACTTACAAAAAAAGGGGGGTTGCCACCTGGGCCCCTGGGGACCTCCAGGCCCCTTACAGGTGTACTGCCTGTAACCCCCTGATGGCGGCCCTGGCTACATCCCATGGAAAACATTTTGTTATTTCTGTTCCACAACTACAAGGAAATCCCTGTTGATCCTGCCAGAAATCCTGTGAGCTGATAACTTCCTGTGCTGAACATTACACCGGGCACCCTGTACACCCTGTCTTTATACACAGAGTCCCCCATTGCCCCTGCAGTGGTCGTGTCATTGGCTCATATGGACTGTCAGGTCTACTTTATAAGCAGAGTCACTGCTGGAAAGACTCCTGTGTTAGACTGCAAGCACCCTTCTATTCTGAGGCCGCGTACACACGGCAGAGAACCTCGACGGGCAGAACACATCGTTCCGCCCGTCGAGGTTCTCTGCCGGCCGTCAGATTCGGCGACCCGTCCGTCGGGAATGGCAACCAGCCATTCATCCCGACGGGCCGTCGAGCAAATAGAGAACCTGCTCTCTATTTCGGCTCGACGGCATTCCCGATGGGATGCTCGCCGAGAGCGTACACACGGCCGAGGTTCTCGGCAGAATGCGGCTCCCAGCGAGGTTCTCGCTGGTTTCTCGGTGCCGTGTGTACGCCGCCTGAGTTGTGGCGAATGACTATAGAAATATCACAAGTTTCTGGTGATTTATACCTTTCCATGCTATAAAAAAAAATGGAGAATTTATCTTAGGGGAAGATTCTTGGTGAAGTGAGTGGTGGGGATGGGGGTCTCTTATTTTTTTTTCTTCCTGTGACCTGAAAAAAATGATGAACTTCCACCCCAGGCATGCCAACCTCCCCGATCCAGGCCGGGCTCACTGACCTCATGTCAGTTTCCTGGGTTAATGTTCCACTGACCGGCGCAGAGAATGCAGATAACGCTTATCATATCCAAATAACATGTCTGCAATCCCACCGACTCAGCGACTCAGCGACTCAGCACCGGCTCATCCCCACTCATTACACATTCCTCACATCTGTGTAGTCTGCTCCATAGGAAATGGGAGACAATGGAAAGATAGGGCTGGGAGGACCCTCAGATTGTCCTATCGGTGTCACCACCACGAAAATAATGCTTTGATGGTTAGACAGGGTGTCTGGATTCCAGATTGGACCCCTTAGATTGTCCTATCGGTGTCACCACCACAAAAATAATGCTTTGATGGTTGGACGGGGGTCTGGATTCCAGATTGGACCCCTTAGATTGTCCTATCGGTGTCACCACCACAAAAATAATGCTTTGATGGTTAGACGGGGTGTCTGGATTCCAGATTGGACCTCACCCCTCAGATTGTCCTATCGGTGTCACCACCACGAAAATAATGCTTTGATGGTTACATGGGGTGTCTGGATTCCAGATTGGACCCCTTAGATTGTCCTACCGGTGTCACCACCCTAATATTAATGCTCTGGTGTTTGGACAGGGTGTTTAGATTCCAGGCTGGAACCCTAAGATTAACCTATCGGTGTCACCTTCCCAATACTAATGCTTTGCTGTGAATGTTCTTCTGTATCTCTCATTGTTTGCCTCCATGGAAGCTTTGTACCTTGTTTATGCACCTGAGGAATTCTAATAAAGCTTTTCTGTTAACAAAAAATAAAAATAAAGCTTTGGTGTTTGGACGGGGTATCTGGATTCTGGGCTAGAACCCTCAGATTGTCCTAGTGGTGTCACCTCCCCAATACTAATGCTCTGGTGTTGGGACGGGGTATCTGGATTTAGGGGTGGAACCTTCAGATTGTCCTATCGGTGTCACTGCTCCAAATATAATGCTTTGATGGTTAGACGGGGGTCTGAATTTTTAGATTGGACTCCTTAGATTGTCCTATCGGTGTCACCGCCCCAAAAATAATGCTTTGATGGTTGGACAGGGTGTCTGGATTCCAGATTGGACCCCTCAGATTGTCCTATCGGTGTCACCTCCCCAATACTAATGCTTTGCTGTGAATATGTTCTTCTGTATCTCTCATTGTTTGCCTCTATGGAAGCTTTGTACCTTGTTTATGCACCTGAGGAATTCTAATAAACCTTTTCTGTAAAAAAAAAAAAAAAAAGCTTTGGTGTTTGGACGGGGTGTCTGGATTCTGGACTGGAACCTTGAGATTGTCCTATCAGTGTCAGCTCCCCAACATTGATGCTTTGATGTTTGTATGAGGTGTCTGGATTTTGGGTCGGAACCCTCAGATTGCCCTATCGGTGTCACCTCCTTAATATTAATGCTCTGGTATTTGGATGGGGCGTCTGGATTTCGGGGGGGAACCCTCAGATTGTCCTATCGGTGTCACCTCCCCAATACTAATGCCTTGATATTTGGATGGGGTGTCTGGATTCTGGGCTAGAACCCTTAGTATGTCCTAATGGTGTCACCTCCCTAATATTAATGCTCTGGTGTTTGGACGGGGTGTCTGGATTCCAGGCTGGAACCCTACGATTATCTTATCGGTGTCGCCTCCCCAATACTAATGTTCTTCTGTATCTCTCATTGTTGCCTCCATGGAAGCTTTGTACCTTGTTTATGTACCTGAGGAATTCTAATAAACCTTTTCTGTAAAGCTTTGGTGTTTGGACGGGGTGTCTGGATTCTGGGCTGGAACCTTCAGATTGTCCTATCGGTGTCACCTCCTCAACATTGATGTTTGGATGGGGTGTCTGGATTTAGGGTTGGAACCCTCAGATTGCCCTGTTGGTGTCACCACCCTAATATTAATGCTCTGGTATTTGGACAGGGTGTCCGGATTTTGGACTTGAACCCCCAGATTGCCCTATCGGTGTCACCTCCTTAATATGAATGCTTTGGTATTTGGATGGGGCGTCTGGATTTCGGGGTGGAACCCTCAAATTGTCCTATCAGTGTCACCTCCCCAATATTGATGCTCTGGTGTTTGAACAGGTGTATGGATTCTGGGTTGGAACCTCAGATTGTCCTATCGGTGTCACCTCCCCAATACTAATGCTTTGATATTTGGACGGGGTGTCCGGATTTTGGGCTAGAACCCTTAGTATGTCCTTATGGTGTCACCTCCCTAATATTGATGTTTTGGTATTTGGACGGGGTGTCCGGATTCCGGGCTGGAACCCTCAGATTGTCCTATCGGTGTCACCCCTCCCCCCAATACTAATGCTTTCATTTTGGGAGGGGGTGTCTGGATTTCGGGTTGGAACCTCAGATTGTCCTATCAGTGTCACCTCCCCAATATTGATGCTCTGGTGTTTGGACGGGTGTATGGATTCTGGGTTGGAACCTCAGATTGTCCTATCGGTGTCACCTCCCCAATACTAATGCTTTGATATTTGGATGGGGTGTCTGGATTTTGGGCTAGAACCCTTGGTATGTCCTAATGGTGTCACCTCCCTAATATTGATGTTTTGGTATTTGGACGGGGTGTCCGGATTCTGGGCTGAAACCCTAAGATTGTCCTATCGGTGTCACCCCCCCCCAATACTAATGCTTTCATTTTGGGAGGGGGTGTCTGGATTCTGGGGTGGAACCCCAAGATTATCCCATTGTTATAACCTCCCAAATACTAAGGCTTTTATGTTTGGATGGGGAGTCTGGATTCCAAACTGGAACCCTAAGATTGTTCTAGTGGCGACACCTCCCCAATACTGAAGCTTTGGTATTTGGCCGAGGTGTCTGGATTCCGGGATGGAACCCTCAGATTGTCCCATCAATGTCATCCCCCCGAATACTACTGCTTTGATGTTGGGATGGGGTGTCTGAATCCTGGGCTGGAAACAAACTTGTTGATCTTGCCGGAGATCTTGTGATATGGTCACTTCCTGTGCTGCACTTAGTTATGGATATGAGGAGAGTGGGGGGTTTCTGTAGTCCTGTCCTAGGGTGTCAACACCACTCTTCATGGATAGAGAAGAGCAGGGGCGGACTGACAACTCATTGGGCACATAGAAGATTAGGGGGCCACCGGGCAATTGGAAATTATGGGTCCCTTGGGTAATAGGAGATTATGGGGCCCTGTGGTGGAGAGATTGATAGATCGTGGGGCCCCTGGGCAATAGGAGATCATGGGGCCCCCGGGCAATAGGAGATTGTGGGGCCCCTGGGCAATAGGAGATCATGGGGCCCCCAGGCAATAGGAGGTTATGTGGCTCCTGGGCAATAGGAGATTATGGGTCCCCTGGGTAATAGGAGATTATGGGGCCCCGGGCAATAGGAGATTATGGGGCCCCGGGCAATAGGAGATTATGGGTCCCCCGGGCAATAGGAGATTATGAGGCCCCCGGGCAATAGGAGATTATGGTTCCCCTGGGTAATAGAAGATTATGGGGCCCCTGGGCAATAGGAGATTATGGGGCCCCTGGGCAATAGGAGGTTATGGTTCCCCTGGGTAATAGGAGATTATGGGGCCCCTGGCCATCAGGAGATTATGGGGCCCCTGGACAATAGGAGGTTATGTGGCTCCTGGGCAATAGGAGATCATGGGGCCCCCGGGCAATAAGATGTTATGGGCCCCCCAGGCAATAGGAGATTATGGGGCCCCGGGCAAAAGGAGATTATGGGGCCCCCAGGCAAAAGGAGATTGTGGGGCCCCCGGGCAATAGGAGATTATGGGGCCACACAGTATACACACACACACATACAGTATACATACAGACAGTGAGAAGGTACTGAAGAGGCGGGGCCGCTATAATCTTGTGATTTGTAGACCAATAGGGTGTCGGTAAGGGACATTTCAGGGACAGGTGTAAAAAAACACAGATTTTTACATACTGTCCCTGGTTTTACTGAGGCTGGCAACCCTGATGGGGCCCCCTAGTGGCATGGGGCCCTCGGGCAGTGCCCTGAGGGCCCGAATGGTCAGTTCGACCCTGGAGAAGAGTGAACGATTGTTGTCATGCTAGTACAGGAAGTGTGTTGCTGGCAGGATCCCCAGGTGAAAATAGAAAAAGAAAACTAATGCATCCACCACATTTTAGGACTAGCAAGCTGGAATATATTCAATTTTTCTTCTTGGGTTTAGTTAGATCCACTTTAATTTCCCATTGACTGCAATGGGTTTTCAACACAGGTGTGTCCAGCCTTTGGCATTAGGGTCAGAGGAGGCTCTCTAATTAGGCAAATTTGGCGGTCGCCTGAGGCTTCGCACTCACAGGGGCCTCACGGCTGTCTAATTTGCCTGTGATTAAACACTGATTACGGCGCCGTTGGCTCACCCTACCCCTGCAGGAGTTCTGTGGCCCAGGGGCTGACTGATGACCAATCCGGTATTGGCCAATAGCGGACTCGTCATGGAGCGTCCAGCTCGGTGGCAGCAGGTACGGGACAGGAAGGGCCTCTAGGTGGCGGCAGTGTACGGATGATGGCACCCGGCTCCAGGTGCCATCTCCACAAGACGTGCAGGCAGCATGTCCATGTGGGGCCCTAAGGCAGCTGGGACTGCTCCTTCAGCCCCCCGCCGCTTACCCGGTAGCTCCACCAGGGCTGTCTTAATAGCATCATGGGCCCCTGGGCAAAGTAATGCTCTGGGGCCCCTACAATGATAACATTGCCGGTAAACAGACATCAAATAGGTAGGAGGCAGACTGCCCCCCCCCCCTGTGTATCTATCACTCTCAGTGCCATCATGGGGGCCCCCAATTTCGGGGCAGCGTGGGCTCAAGGACCAGCTGCTTAGGGGAAAGTGCAGGGGCCCCCCATGCAGTTGGGGCCCCTGGGCACTGCCCACGAGTGCCCTCTCATTAAGACAGCCCTGAGCTCCACACCTGCCCGGCTGGCACTGGCATGGAAGGTACCGTACTGAGCATCACATACACACCTTCCCATTGATAGGGACTGCAGACTGAGTGGGGCCTCATGTCTAAGATTTGCCTAAGGCCTCACAAAGCCTAGAGCCGCCTCTGATTAGGGTGTGCACCCCAAAGCTCAAACACACTCTACCGATCACGATGTTCATTCAGAAAGGGAAGGGGCCAGTAAATGGCATATTTACCGGCCCCCTTCACCCACTCATCCTTAAACATCCACAGCAACAACCGGTGGGAGAGGAGGGGAAGCCGGCAGTGCTGTGGGGGGAACAGAGGCGGCTTTAGGCTTTGTGAGGCCTTAGGCAAAACTTGACATGGGGCCCCCACTCTCGCCTATGATGGGAAAAGTAATTCAAGGACAAGAGCCTCTTCCCCACAACCCTGGCCGGTGGTTGTGGGGGTCTAAAGGCAGGGGGCATATCGGAATCTGAAAGCCCCCTTTAACAAGGTGGCCCCCAGATCCTGCTCTTTAATTACTAATGGGCTAGGGGCCACCCAGAGATGTCTCCTGGTGAGCCCGCCCCTTTGTGACATCACTGAGGGCATGCTGGGTCATTGATGTCACAAGGGGTTGGTGTCACCGATATTCACTGGTTGTTAGGGACGCTGGCGGCCCCCCGCTCCTGAGTCAGGGCTCTTAACACTGCCTGAGCACAGCAGCGTTAAGGTCCCCTGTCCCTCACAACTGGGGTACTGCATTGGGCAAGTTAGGTGGCCGCGAGGCCCCTGTGATTGCGAGGTCTTAGGCAACCGCCTAATTTGCCTTAATAATGAGCCGCCTCTGGGGGGAGAAGGAGGGGGAGCCAGGTCAGTAGGGGGAATCTGTTCTGCACACGGTGATGAGGGCGTGCCCGGGCACACCTGGCACACCCTGTGTGCACACTTATGGTTTTCACCAAAATGATAAATTTAAAACAAAAGTCACAAATTATTTCAAAAATTTTAGCAAAAAGAAAACTCTCGGTTTCCCGAAAACCGGCTTCTATTTTTGTAGACGCTCGTTTTATAAACTGGATTTCCACTTTGGAGAAAAGGCGACAGCTGGTGTAGTTTATGATAAGGAATAAACAGAAGATACATGTGGTGTCAGTGACAGCTGGGAGAGGATATGAGCAGGAAATGATGGGACTGACGTAAGGAAGAAATAATGAGCTTGTGATGTTCTACAGAGACCCCCAAGGAGAACCAATGGATGGGAGGTCCTCATGGCTTGGAGGAGGAACCGGTCAGAGAAGGGTTAAGATAAATGATAGGTGGAGGTGTGGAGGTCTTACCAAATTGATGGCTGAAGGTCAAACAGGCAGGATGGAGCTTCAAGGGTTGTTTCTGTGAAGACTTTGGGGTATTCATTTTGGGAAATTCAAGTAAGGAGGGAGGTTACCCATCCACCACCCCAAAGACCTCTTGACCCACCACAGCTTAGGGGGGTCTTTACAGATCAGTGAATAGTTGATCTAATACAAAAATGTAGAGCCCGTCTGGGAAAGGGCCCCAGATGAAAAAGTAAAAATGTCAATTTGGTTGTGTCTTCGGTGTGGACACGGGCAATTGGACTGGTGGATGAAAGCTGGATGAGTAAGATGGCACTTCAAGGGTTGTTCCTGTGAAGCCTTCTGGGTATTCATTTTGTAAAATTCATGTAAGGAGGGAAGATTTCCGACCCACCGCCCCTGAGGATTAAAACAAAACTTGTGGGGGAGGCATTTGGGGTTTGAGGTAGGGTGTGTCCTCTGGCTTGGTTATTGGTGGCTCTCCAAGGACCAGGTACCCAGGGAAAAAGTAGAAGTGTGTGAATTTGGCAACGTCTTCGGCATGGCTGAGGATGAGGTTAGAATAGTTAATCAAAGTTGGAAAAGTAAGATGGAGATCCAGGGGTATTTCTTTGAAGGCTTCTGTAAAATTAATTGTGAAAAATACTGAGCGTGTGATGTTCTACAGAGTCCCCCAAGGAGAACCAATGGATGGGAGGTCCTTATGGCTTGGAGGAGCAACCGGTCAGAGAAGGGTCAAGATAAATTGTATGTGGAGGTGTGTAGGTCTTACCAAATTGATGGCTGAAGGTCAAACAGGCCGCATCAATCAGCTGAAGAAACACTGGATTCCATAAACACAGCCCTATTACAGTCAGCCGACTTAATAGCGCCGAAACGGAAAACCAACATCCGGAAAAAAAACTCCAGCTGGTTCAACAACCAACTGGCGTTACTGAAGCAAGAGCGCAGAAGGGCGGAAGCCGCCTGGAAGAGAAGCTCTTCAGATGAGAACCTTTCTATCTACAAGGCAATAACTAAGAAATATCACAAAGAAACCTTCAAGGCCAAGAAAAATTATTTTTCTGAGGCCATCAACAGCGCCCTGAATCGCCCCCGCGAACTCTTCAAGCTGGTCACTGCGACCATGAATCCAGGATGTCTTGAAGCCCCCAATTCGAATTTTGCAGTGAATTGTCGGATTACTTCATTAATAAAATTGAGGGAATCCGGCAAAGCATTCAGCAGAACAATTCCCCCCGTAGCCCCCCCGTAACAATTTACACAACACCTGTAGTAATTCACCTCAACCAGGTAAGTTCACGCTGGAACCTATTACTATCCAAGCCACAAAACATATCATCGGTACTCTGCGTAACAGCACTGCGCCAAACGATATCATCCCCACCAAACTGTTGAAGGAGTGCGCCGACATCCTGGCACCTCCTATCACACAGCTTATTAACCAATCTTTCATGGAGGGCATAGTGCCCTCCCAGTTGAAGGAGGGTATAATTAGACCCATCTTGAAGAAATCTACCCTGGACCCCAAGGATCCACTCCACCGCCGCCCTATAACAAGCTTAAACACTTTTTCCAAGATTATGGAGAAAGCAGTGGTGCAACAGCTGCAACAGCATCTAGACACCCACAACCTACTCGACCCATTTCAATCAGGTTTCCGACCCGGACACGGGACGGAAACAGCATTGCTCAAGATATGGGACGACGCTCTCGAGGCCACAGACGAAGGAGAATCTTGTCTTCTGGTTCTGTTAGACCTGAGCGCAGCTTTCGACACAGTAGACTATAAGCTCTTATTGACCCGGCTAGCTGAAGTAGCCAGAGTCGCAGAAGGCGATTTATCTTGGTTCTCCTCTTTTTTGGAAAACAGATCGCAAATAGTGAAGTTAGGACCTTTCTTTTCGGAAAAACACACGGTATCATACGGAGTCCCTCAGGGATCCCCGCTGTCGCCGGTGTTATTCAACATTTATCTTCATCCGCTTTTTGAGATCATCAGCAGTCAAAAACTGCTCTATCACTCATATGCAGACGACACACAACTGTATTTCCGCATTTGCAATAAAAAGGATCACCACCTCAATCTAGAGACATGCCTCTCTCTGATAGATGACTGGATGACAAAGAGTTATCTAAAACTCAACGGAGCGAAAACAGAACTTCTCCTGTTTCACTCCAAACGTAAGAATCTACCTGCAACAACTTGGACACCCCCGCCCATTCTGGGCAAAATCATCACCCCTAGCGCCAAAGTCAAAAGCCTCGGGGTCATTTTCGACTCCTACATGACTATGGACGCACAAATAGGGTCAGTAGTCAGCGGATCTCACCATCTGCTGCGCCTACTACGCAGGCTTATCCCTTTTATCCCCAAAGAAGACATAGCGGTCGTGGTGGGAGCAGTTGTTAACTCCAGATTGGACTATGCAAATGCCCTTTACCTCGGACTCCCTAAGTACCAAATCGCTCGTCTACAAGTCGTTCAAAATACGGCCGCTAGACTTGTGACTGGGAAAAAACCCTGGGAATCAATCTCACCTTCACTGAGATCCCTTCACTGGCTGCCAGTAAAAGACAGAATCACTTTTAAAGCACTCTGTCTAACGCATAGATTTATCCATGGGAATGCCCCCCATTATCTACGCGAAAAAATAAAAGCCCATAACCCCAATCGCGTTCTGCGATCCACTGATCAAAATCTCCTGCAGATACCGAAAGCCGGATACAAATCCAAAGGAGATAGAAGATTCGCGGTCCAAGGTCCCAGACTATGAAACGCTTTGCCAACCAGTATTCGGTTGGAGGAGAACTACCTAGCATTCAGGAGAAAGATCAAGACTCATCTCTTTTGATACCAAAGGAGACAGGAACAACAAGCGCCCAGAGGCGATTCAGTTTGCATGTGCCGCGCTATATAAGTTTTCATTCATTCATTCATTCATTCATTCATTCATGGAGCTTCAAGGGTTGTTTCTGTGAAGACTTCTGGGTATTCATTTTGGAAAATTCAAGTAAGGAGGAGGGAGGTATACCCACCCACCACCCCAAAGACCTCTTGACCCACCACAGCTTAAGAGGTCCAATACAAAACTTTAGATCCCGTCTGGAAAAGGGTCCCCCATGAAAATGTAAAAATGTGGTAATGTCTTCGGCGTGGACACGGCCAATTGGACCGGTGGATAAAAGCTGGATTAATAAGATGGCACTTCAAGGGTTGTTCCTTTTGAAGGCTTCTGGGTATTCATTTTGTAAAATTCATGTAAGGAGGGAAGATTTCCCACCCACCACCCCTAAGAAATAAAACAAAACTTGTGGGGGTGGCATTTGGGGTTTGAGGTAGGGTGTGTCCTCTGGCTTGGTTATTGGTGGCCCTCCAAGGACCAGGTTCCCAGGGAAAAGGTAGAAGTGTGCCAATTGGTAACGTCTTCGGCATGGCTGAGGACATTGGAGGTTAGAATGGTGGATCAAAGCTGGATGAGTAAGATGGAGATCCAGGGGTATTTCTTTGAAGGCTTCTGCATATTCATTTTGAAAAATGAAATGAAGGAAGTTTGGGGAAACGTTCTTCATTGAAAAAAGAAGAAAGTTTCCCACCCACCACCCCAAAGACCCTGTGGTTCTCCAAGAACTTTGATCCTCTGGGAAAAAGTAGAAGTGTGTGAATTTGGTAGTGTCTTCGGCATGGCTGAGGACATGGGTGATTGGATTGGTGGTTGAAGGTCAGATGGGTATGATGGAGCTTCAAGGGATGTTCCTTGTGAAGGCTTCTGGGTATTTGTTTTGAAAAAGCAAGTTTCCCCACCCATGACCCCAAGGATCTCCTGACCCACCACAGTAGAAGTGTGTGAATTTGGTATTGTCTTCGGCATGGATGAGGACATTGGAGGTTAGAATAGTCGATCAAAGTTGGTTGAGTAAGATGGAGATCCAGGGGTATTTTTGTGAAGGCTTCTGAATATTAATTTTGAAAAATTCAAGTAATGAAGTAAGTTTCTCCACCCACCACCCCAAAGACCCCCAGACTCTTCACAGCTTAGCGGGTCAGGGTGTCTTAACAGGTCAGAGAATGGTTGAATTGAAACAAAATTGGCGGCCCATCTTGGGTAGGGTGCTTCCAGTTGCTTGGCTGTTGGTGGATCGGCAGGGTTCTTGATATGAAGTAAAAATGTGTGAATTTGGTAAAATCTTTGGCATGGCTGAGGACGTGGGTCATTGTACTGGTGGTGGAAAGACCTCCCAACCAACCACATCTTAGGGGGTCATGGGGACTTTGCAGATCAGAGAATAGTTGAATTAAAACAAGACTGGGGGGCCTATAGAGCTTCCACTTGCTTGGTTATTGGTGGTTCTCCAAGAACGTTGATCCTCTGGGAAAAAGTAGAAGTGTGTGAATTTGGTAATGTCTTCGGCATGGCTGAGGACATGGGCGATTGGTGGTTAAAGGTCAGGTGGGTATGATGGAGCTTCAAGGGTTGTTCCTTGTGAAGGCTTCTGGGTATTTGTTTTGGAAAATTCAAGTAATGAACAAGTTTCCCCACCCACGACCCCAAAGACCTCCTGACCCACCACAGGAGAAGTGTGTGAATTTGGTAAAATCTTTGGCATGACTGAGGACGTGGGTCATTGTACTGGTGGTGGAAAGACCTCCCAACCAACCACATCTTAGGGGGTCATGGGGACTTTGCAGGTCAGAGAATAGTTGAATCAAAACAAGACTGGGGGGCTATACAGGGTAGGGTGCTTATTGGTTGTTCTCCAAAAACTTTGATCCTCTGGGAAAAAGTACAAGTGTGTGAATTTAGTAATGCGCTGTGATCACCCGAGTCACTGAGACTCGGGTGATCACAGATCCGAGTAAGGGGCCAGTCCCCACGAGTGCCACCTATCAATGCCCACCAGTGGTGCCAATCAGTGCCACCTAGCAGTGCTGCCTATCAGTGTAACCTACCAGTGCCGATCAGTGCCCATCATTGCCACCCACCAGTGCCCATCGCTGCCATCAATCAATGCCCATGAGTGCCACCTATCAATGCCCACCAGTGGTGCCAAATAGTGCCTCATTAATGTAACCTACCAGTGCTGATCAGTGCCCATCATTGCCACCCATCAGTGCCCATCACTGACACCCACCAGTGCACATCACTGCCACTAATCAATGCCCATGAGTGCCACCTATCAATGCCCACCAGTGGTGCCAAATAGTGCCTCATTAATGTAACCTACCAGTGCTGATCAGTGCCCATCATTGCCACCCATCAGTGCCCATCACTGCCACCCATCAGGGCCCATCACTACCACCCATCAGTGCCCATCACTGCCACCTATCAGTGCCACCTATTATTGCCACTTCTCAGTGACCACCAGTGCCACCTATCAATGCCTTTCAGTGCCCGGTAGGGAAGTGGTTAAAGAACGAACCCCTTAGTCATGATTTGCAGGAATCTGTTAATAATGGAAATGAGGGCCACATAATACGTGATGACGTCACACGGGAGGAGAGGAGACAGAGTTACCTTTTCATGCACCTTCTGCTCCGACCTTTTCCCAGTCACAGGATCATCTCTTTCTGAACATTGTGCTGTGAAGGGATTTTCTGGATGGCCGGACCTTTTTTTTACGACCCGATAGCCGGGATTACGGTGATTGCCGCCGCTGATGTGACTTTGCTGATCTTTTGCTTTCCTGATCTATCAATATCGTTTCTGAGTTTTACGTCCCGGATGGCGCAGAGTGCAGGGCGTCCTCTTTATTGTTATTGATTTGCAGCTTTCTGGCTCCGGCTGTACGGGACAATGACACTGAATTTTTATTCCATACGAGAAATGTCTTCCCTTCTATAGAACGGCACGGAGGTCTGGTACCACCAGTAACTTCTCTTAGCGCACTATATTGTCAAAAGTATTGGAACGCGTGCCTTTACACGCACATGAACTTTAATGGCATCCCAGTCTTAGTCCGTAGGGTACAGGCCCGGACTGGCCATGGGGCATACCGGGCAGATGCGGGACGCGTCCAGGCAGTCCAGGCAGTCTATAGCGGGAAGGGTCCAGGCGGTCTATAGCGGGATGGGTCCAGTCGCACTATAGCGGGAAGGGTCCAGGCGGTCTATAGCGGGATGGGTCCAGGCGGTCTATAGCGGGAAGGGTCCAGGCGGTCTATAGCGGGATGGGTCCAGTCGCACTATAGCGGGAAGGGTCCAGGCGGTCTATAGCGGGATGGGTCCAGGCGGTCTATAGCGGGAAGGGTCCAGGCGGTCTATAGCGGGAAGGGTCCAGGCGGTCTATAGCGGGATGGGTCCAGGTGGTCTATAGCGGGAAGGGTCCAGGCGGTCTATAGCGGGAAGGGTCCAGGTGGTCTATAGCGGGAAGGGTCCAGTCGCACTATAGCAGGAAGTGTCCAGGCGCTCTATAGCGGGAAGGGTCCAGGCGCTCTATAGCGGGAAGGGTCCAGGCGGTCTATAGCGGGAAGGGTCCAGGCGGTCTATAGCAGGAAGGGTCCAGGCGGTCTATAGCAGGAAGGGTCCAGGCGGTCTATAGCGGGAAGGGTCCAGGCGCTCTATAGCGGAAAGGGTCCAGGCGGTGTATAGCGGGAAGGGTCCAGGCGCTCTATAGCGGGAAGGGTCCAGGCACACAATAGCAGAAGGGGTCCAGGCGCTTTATAGCGGGAAGGGTCCAGGCGGTCTATAGCGGGAAGGGTCCAGGTGGTCTATAGCAGGAAGGGTCCAGGCGGTCTATAGCGGGAAGGGTCCAGGTGCTCTATAGCGGGAAGGGTCCAGGCACCCAATAGCAGAAGGGGTCCAGGCGCTTTATAGCAGGAAGGGTCCAGGCGCTCTATAGCGGGAAGGGTCCAGGCGGTCTATAGCGGGAAGGGTCCAGGCGGTCTATAGCAGGAAGTGTCCAGGCGCTCTATAGCGGGAAGGGTCCAGGCGCTCTATAGCGGGAAGGGTCCAGGCGGTCTATAGCGGGAAGGGTCCAGGTGCTCTATAGCGGGAAGGGTCCAGGCGGTCTATAGCGGGAAGGGTCCAGGCAGTCTATAGCGGGAAGGGTCCAGGCGGTCTATAGCAGGAAGGGTCCAGGCGGTCTATAGCGGGAAGGGTCCAGGCACTCTATAGCGGGAAGGGTCCAGGCACCCAATAGCAGAAGGGGTCCAGGCACTCTATAGTGGGAGGTGTCCAGGCACTCTATAGCGGGAAGGGTCCAGGCGGTCTATAGCGGGAAGGGTCCAGGCGGTCTATAGCAGGAAGGGTCCAGGCGGTCTATAGCGGGAAGGGTCCAGGCGCTCTATAACGGGAAGGGTCCAGGCGGTCTATAGCGGGAAGGGTCCAGGCGGTCTATAGCGGGAAGGGTCCAGGCGGTCTATAGCGGGAAGTGTGCAGGCGGTCTATAGCGGGAAGGGTCCAGGCGGTCTATAGCAGGAAGGGTCCAGGCGGTCTATAGCGGGAAGGGTCCAGGCGCTCTATAGCAGGAAGGGTCCAGGCGGTCTATAGCAGGAAGGGTCCAGGCGGTCTATAGCGGGAAGGGTCCAGGCGCTCTATAGCGGGAAGGGTCCAGGCGCTCTATAGCAGGAAGGGTCCAGGCGGTCTATAGCAGGAAGGGTCCAGGCGGTCTATAGCGGGAAGGGTCCAGGCGCTCTATAGCGGGAAGGGTCCAGGCACTCTATAGCGGGAAGGGTCCAGGCGGTCTATAGCGGGAAGGGTCCAGGCGGTCTATAGCGGGAAGGGTCCAGGCGGTCTATAGCGGGAAGGGTCCAGGCGGTCTATAGCGGGAAGGGTCCAGGCGGTCTATAGCGGGAAGGGTCCAGGCGGTCTATAGCAAGAAGGGTCCAGGCGGTCTATAGCGGGAAGGGTCCAGGCGGTCTATAGCAAGAAGGGTCCAGGCGGTTTATAGCCGCCATAGATATCTTATAGTAAATAAGACAAACTGTTTTAGTTTTATAAAATTGATAATGAAATGACCCGGTGACAACGTTCCTCCATGGTGAAGGGAGACGTCACCGGTATCGATCGTCCTGTACATTGAAGTCGTAGCAGATCAGGAAAGGACAATGTCGCCCCCCCCCCCTGATATAATGAATGTCAATGTATAACAAAGAAGGAGCCAGTGATAAGGAGGAGACATAATCTATAGAATGTTATCTCTCTCACCTGTCTGCCCCATTTCATCCCAAGCAAATGTTTGTCCTGCGGTGTCACCATGTGTACAGCGAGGAATCACCTCCATTATTGTGCTGATAACGCAGATCCATAAAAACTAAACCAACAGACAGACATGATGAGTCCCGGCCCTTCCAAGCTGACATCGTGAATTACAAAGCTTAGATAAACAATAGTTTACATCATGTATCCAGCCATCGCCTGGGGGGGGGGGGGGGGGGGGGGGTTGCAAGGTGCCATAATGTGGATGGGGCTCTTTAGACATGGTAAAACCACAGTCATTTGGGACCATGTCCCACTGGTGGTCCCAAAATCCAAGGAATGCCATGATTTTGGACCATGTCTGACTAGTGATCCTGGTGGTGCTTTCAGTCCTCAAGTATTGTCATTATCTTGGTGGTGGTTTTAATGGCCAAGGGTTGCCTTTATTTAGGACCATGTCCCACTAGTGATACTGATGAGTGGTTCCAATACCCAAGGGTTACCATTATTTAGAACTATGCTCAGCTAGTGTACCTGGTGGTGGTTCCAAAATCCAAGGGTTTCCATTATTTAAAACCATGTCCCACTAGTGATCTTGGTGGTGGTTCCAATACCCAAGGGTTGCCTTTATTTAGGATCATGTCCCACTAGTGATCCTCGGGGTTGTTGCAATATCCAAGGGTTGCCATTATTTAAGACTATATCCGGCTAGTCATCCTGATGAGTGGTTCCAATCCCCAAGGGTTACCATCATTTAGAACTATGCTCCACTAATCTACCTGGTGGTGGTTCCAAAACCCAAGGGTTGCCATAATTTAGAACCATGTCCCACTAATGATCCTGGTAGTGGTTGCAAAGCCAAAGAATTGCTATTATTTGGAGCCCAGGTTTCTGTAGAATTCAGGACACACGCAACATTCCAAATGACTCATTTGTAGTTCATCTTAGTGTAGTTCACAATCACAATGACCCCCAAAATGGTGTGGTAGGCGAACATTTCACTAAGTAGGCACAGTCTGGAGGAGGTACCTGTGACCCAACAGAACCTGCTTAGTTCCACCTCAGTAGGCACAGTCTGGTAGAGGTATCTCTGGCCCAACAGAACCTGTCTAGTTCCACCTCAGTCAGGCACATTCTGGTGGAGGTATCTCTGGCCCAACAGAACCTGTCTAGTTCCACCTCAGTCAGGCACATTCTGGTGGAGGTATCTCTGACCCAACAGAACCTGTCTAGTTCCACCTCAGTAGGCACAGTCTGGTGGAGGTATCTCTGGCCCAACAGAACCTGTCTAGTTCCACCTCAGTAGGCACAGTCTGGTGGAGGTATCTCTAGCCCAACAGAACCTGTCTAGTTCCACCTCAGTAGGCACAGTTTGGTGGAGGTATCTCTAGCCCAACAGAACCTGTCTAGTTCCACCTCAGTAGGCACAGTCTGGTAGAGGTATCTCTGACCCAACAGAACCTGTCTAGTTCCACCTCAGTCAGGCACATTCTGGTGGAGGTATCTCTGGCCCAACAGAACCTGTCTAGTTCCACCTCAGTCAGGCACATTCTGGTGGAGGTATCTCTGACCCAACAGAACCTGTCTAGTTCCACCTCAGTAGGCACAGTCTGGTGGAGGTATCTCTGGCCCAACAGAACCTGTCTAGTTCCACCTCAGTAGGCACAGTCTGGTGGAGGTATCTCTAGCCCAACAGAACCTGTCTAGTTCCACCTCAGTAGGCACAGTTTGGTGGAGGTATCTCTAGCCCAACAGAACCTGTCTAGTTCCACCTCAGTAGGCACAGTCTGGTGGAGGTATCTCTGGCCCAACAGAACCTGTCTAGTTCCACCTCAGTAGGCACAGTCTGGTGGAGGTATCTCTAGCCCAACAGAACCTGTCTAGTTCCACCTCAGTAGGCACAGTTTGGTGGAGGTATCTCTAGCCCAACAGAACCTGTCTAGTTCCACCTCAGTAGGCACAGTCTGGTAGAGGTATCTCTGACCCAACAGAACCTGTCTAGTTCCACCTCAGTCAGGCACATTCTGGTGGAGGTATCTCTGGCCCAACAGAACCTGTCTAGTTCCACCTCAGTCAGGCACATTCTGGTGGAGGTATCTCTGACCCAACAGAACCTGTCTAGTTCCACCTCAGTAGGCACAGTCTGGTGGAGGTATCTCTGGCCCAACAGAACCTGTCTAGTTCCACCTCAGTAGGCACAGTCTGGTGGAGGTATCTCTAGCCCAACAGAACCTGTCTAGTTCCACCTCAGTAGGCACAGTTTGGTGGAGGTATCTCTAGCCCAACAGAACCTGTCTAGTTCCACCTCAGTAGGCACAGTCTGGTGGAGGTATCTCTGGCCCAACAGAACCTGTCTAGTTCCACCTCAGTAGGCACCGTCTGGTGGAGGTATCTCTAGCCCAACAGAACCTGTATAGTTCCACCTCAGTAGGCACAGTCTGGTGGAGGTATCTCTGGCCCAACAGAACCTGTCTAGTTCCACCTCAGTAGGCACCGTCTGGTGGAGGTATCTCTAGCCCAACAGAACCTGTATAGTTCCACCTCAGTAGGCACAGTCTGGTGGAGGTATCTCTGGCCCAACAGAACCTGTCTAGTTCCACCTCAGTAGGCACATTCTGGTGGAGGTATCTCTGGCCCAACAGAACCTGTCTAGTTCCACCTCAGTAGGCACAGTCAGGTGGAGGTATATCTGGCCCAACAGAACCTGTCTAGTTCCACCTCAGTAGGCACAGTCTGGTGGAGGTATCTCTAGCCCAACAGAACCTGCCTAGTTCCACCTCAGTTAGGCACATTCTGGTGGAGGTATCTCTGGTCCAACAGAACCTGTCTAGTTCCACCTCAGTAGGCACAGTCTGGTGGAGGTATCTCTAGCCCAACAGAACCTGTCTAGTTCCACCTCAGTAGGCACAGTTTGGTGGAGGTATCTCTGGCCCAACAGAACCTGCCTAGTTCCACCTCAGTTAGGCACAGTCTGGTGGAGGTATCTCTGGCCCAACAGAACCGGTCTAGTTCCACCTCAGTAGGCACATTCTGGTGAAGGTATCTCTGGTCCAACAGAACCTGTCTAGTTCCACCTCAGTAGGCACAGTCAGGTGGAGGTATCTCTGGCCCAACAGAACTTGTCTAGCTCCACCTCAGTAGGCACAGTCTGGTGGAGGTATCTCTGGCCCAACAGAACCTGTCTCATTCCACCGGTGACCTCAACAGAAGTTGGAAACGGGAGGAAGTAGTGTGAGACTCAGATGTCTACCAGATAAGTTTCTACTGAACACCTACAATCAGGACCAGGACCAGGGGTGGGCAGGAGGGGAAGCTGCCCTGGGCGCAATGGTTTATTGCAGGAATAGACGCTCCCTGACCCTAACCCTAAGGCTGGAGGGGCGCAGTTTGTCATCTTTGCCCCCGGGCGCTGGATGACCTTGTCCCGACACTGCCCACGATGACCACCAATGGTGTTGCTTCCACTGACTACCAATGAATAAAAAAGGGAGGGTTTTTATTTTTCTAGATGCCCCCCCCCCCCCCTGTTTGCTGCTAACTAGGACTACGAAATCACATTTCTCTTGCAGCCACGCTCTGCGGGAGGCCGCGGTGAGCCCGTGTTCCCAGCAAGCGCCGCAGATAGATGATTATTATTATTTGTAGACGATTTCATTATTTCCTCAGAAGGAAGCCGCGTCTGTCTTTCTTATTTTCTTGTGACCTCACATCATGTGATCAAAGTGAAAGTAATGGGGGGGGGGGGGGGGGAGGGGCCGCCAGTTAATGAACGGCTTAACCCCATCATAGCGATTTTCTTTCTTCTTAGCAGATGTAAGCTTTTGTCTTAATGGTTCCAATTATCAGAGCTAATTAGTGCTGATTGCTCCCAGAAGAGAGTGTAAGAGATACAAATAGTGCGGCTCCAAGGAAGAGTCTGACATGAAACAGAACTTGTTACCAGACAGACCCCCCCTCCCCCTCCCCCTCCCCCCAATATAAAGCCAATCACCCTACAAATGGACGCATTTCGACTTCTACCTTCTGCATTTTATTGACCCAGAAGATGATCACCACCAGTAGATGGTCTTCATTCTAATGAGTTCTCCAAATGGGCGCCCAACACTGGCGCGTCCTCAATCACCTAAACACTTTCTTCCAGGGCCGCCATCAGGGGGGTACAGGCAGTACACCTGTAAGGGGCCCGGAGGTCCCTAGGGCCCCGGATGGCAACCCCCCCTTTTTTATTTATTTTTTTATATATATTTTTTTAATATATGTTTTTTATTAAAGGGCCCAGAGGTCCCCAGGGTCCCGGATGGCAACCCCCCCTTTTTTATCTTTTTTTTTATTTATATATATATATTTTTATTATTATTATTATTATTATTATTATTATTAAAGGGATCAGAGGTCCCCAGGGCCCCATGTGGCAACCCCCCTTTTTTTTATTCATTTTATAAATGTTTTTTTATTTTATTTTTTATAAATGTTTATTTTTTTTATATATATTTTTAATTTATTTTTTATTAATGGGCCCAGAGGTTTCTTTTTTTTTCTTTTTTCTTTTTATTAAAGGGCACTGAGGTCCACAGGGTCCCGGATGGCAACCCCCCCTTTTTTATCTTTTTTTTAATATATATATATATATATATTTTTTTTTATTATTATTATTATTATTAAAGGGATCAGAGGTCCCCAGGGCCCCCAGGTGACAACCCCCATTTTTTTGTATTTTTTATAAATGTTTATGTTTTTATATATTTTTTAATTTATTTTTTATTAATGGGCCCAGAGGTTTATTTTTTTTATTTTTATTAAAGGGCACTGAGGTCCACAGGGTCCCGGATGGCAACCCCCCCTTTTTTATCTTTTTTTTAATTTATATATATATATATATATATTTTTTATTATTATTATTATTATTATTATTAAAGGGATCAGAGGTCCCCAGGGCCCCATGTGGCAACCCCCCTTTTTTTTATTCATTTTATAAATGTTTATTTTTTTATTTTTGTTTATTTATATATTTTTCTTTTTATTAAAGGGCACAGAGGTCCTCAGAGCCCCGGGTGGCAACTCCTTCCCCCTTTTTTTCTATTTCTTTTATATATATATATATTATTAAAGGGCTCAGAGGTCCCCAGGGCCCCATGTAGCAACCCCCCTTTTTTTTATTCATTTTATAAATGTTTTTTTATTAAATTTTTTATAAATGTTTATTTTTTTATATATATTTTTAATTTATTTTTTATTAATGGGCCCAGAGGTTTCTTTTTTTTTCTTTTTTCTTTTTATTAAAGGGCTCAGAGGTCCCCAGGGCCCCCAGGTGGCAACCCCCATTTTTTTGTATTTTTTATAAATGTTTATGTTTTTATATATTTTTTTAATTTATTTTTTATTAATGGGCCCAGAGGTTTATTTTTTTTATTTTTATTAAAGGGCCCAGAGGTCCCCAGGGCCCGGATGGCAACCCCCCCTTTTTTATTTCTATTTATTTTTATATATATATATATATATATATATATATATATTTATTAAAGGGCACATAGGTCCTCAGAGCCCCGGGTAGCAACTCCTTCCCCTTTTTTTTCTATTTCTTTTATACATATATATATATATATATATATATATATATTATTATTAAAGGGCTCAGAGGTCCCCAGGGCCCCGGATGGCAACCCCCCTTTTTTTATTTTTATTTTTTATAAATGTTTATTATTTTATATATATTTTTATTTTAATTTATTTTTTATTAATGGGCCCAGAGGTTTCTTTTTTTTATTTTTATTAAAAGGCACAGAGGTCCCCAGGGCCCCCGGATGGCTACCCCCCTTTTTTTGTTATTTTTTTTTTTTTTTTTTATATATTTTTATTTCTCTTTATTTCTCCTTTCTCAATTTCAGGCGGCGGCACCCCTCCCCCCCCCCCCCCGGTTCTCTGCTCCAGGGGGCCCATGCCTGAAGCTGTGTAAGGGGCCCCATAATTCCTGCTTTCTTCACATCATATCACACCAATATGAGCTCAAAGGCCTGACTCACAATCAGAGTTCCAATTCATCCCAAAGGTGTCCAGTAGGCTTGAGGTCAGGGCTCTGTGCAGGACACTTACGTTTCTCCATGACCTCCAACCTTTAGGAGAAGACAACCTGATCCCAAGGGTATTCAGTAGGGTTGAGTTCAGGTAGCGATGTTGGGTAAGAAGACCTGATCCTATAGGTGTTTAGTAGGGTTGAGGACAGGTACTGTGTTGTTGGATAAGAGGACCCGGGTACCGCCCCCACCCCCCCTTTTTTATGTTTTCGCGGCCCCCCCTGACATTAGCAACTCGCAGCAGTGGTGAGAAGAGAAGACTTGTGTTGACTTTGCTTTGTTCGTCAGCACCAACCCCCCCCCCCGCTTATTTTCTTGCGGTAGGATCCCCCCCCCCAGTTCTCTACTCCTGGGGGGCCCTGACTAAAGCTGTGTAAGGGGCCCCAAAATTTGTGATGGCGGTCCTGCATGGTTGCATAATGACTGCAGCCAATGAACAAGCAGAATTATTTAGTAGGACTTTGGTTCTATGGCCTCCCAGGGTGGGTGAGGGGAGACATATGTGATCCCACCATAAAGCTCTGTGAGTGATTAATAATTCACACAAATCAATACAACTGGAAATTTACTCTCATATAAGAGTACAGACTTTCCATATGTATCAACAAAGCTTAACATTCCACCTCTGAAGAGCCAAATCTGACCTTCCTGTCCTTCAGGAGAATCTCCGCCTCTTCTTTGTTTTATATCTCAATCTACCGACCCATCCAACTATCACCCAACCGATCCAACTATCACCCGACCGATCCAACTATCACCCGACCCGTCCAACTATCACCCGACCCATCCAACTATCACCCGACCCGTCCAACTATCACCCGACCCATCCAACTATCACCCGACCCATCCAACCATCACCCGACCCATCCAACTATCACCCGACCCATCCAACTATCACCCGACCCGTCCAACTATCACCTGACCCATCCAACTATCACCCGACCCATCCAACTATCACCCGACCCGTCCAACTATCACCCGACCCATCCAACTATCACCCGACCCATCCAACTATCACCCGACCCGTCCAACTATCACCTGACCCATCCAACTATCACCCGACCCATCCAACTATCACCCGACCCATCCAACTATCACCCGACCCATCCAACTATCACCCGACCCATCCAACTATCACCCGACCCATCCAACTATCACCCGACCCATCCAACTATCACCCAACTGATCCAACTATCACCCGACCCGTCCAACTATCACCCGACCGATCCAACTATCACCCGACCCGTCCAACTATCACCCAACTGATCCAACTATCACCCGACCCATCCAACTATCACCCGACCCATCCAACTATCACCCGACCCATCCAACCATCACCCAACCCATCCAACTATCACCCGACCCATCCAACTATCACCCGACCCATCCAACTATCACCCGACCCATCCAACTATCACCCGACCCATCCAACCATCACCCAACCCATCCAACTATCACCCGACCCATCCAACTATCACCCGACCCATCCAACTATCACCCGACCCATCCAACCATCACCCGACCCGTCCAACTATCACCCGACCCATCCAACTATCACCCAACCGATCCAACTATCACCCGACCCATCCAACTATCACCCGACCCATCCAACTATCACCCGACCCATCCAACCATCACCCAACCCATCCAACTATCACCCGACCCATCCAACTATCACCCGACCCATCCAACTATCACCCGACCCATCCAACTATCACCCGACCCATCCAACCATCACCCAACCCATCCAACTATCACCCGACCCATCCAACTATCACCCGACCCATCCAACTATCACCCGACCCATCCAACTATCACCCGACCCGTCCAACTATCACCTGACCCATCCAACTATCACCCGACCCATCCAACTATCACCCGACCCGTCCAACTATCACCTGACCCATCCAACTATCACCCGACCCATCCAACTATCACCCGACCCATCCAACTATCACCCGACCCATCCAACTATCACCCGACCCATCCAACTATCACCCGACCCATCCAACTATCACCCGACCCATCCAACTATCACCGACCCATCCAACTATCACCCGACCCATCCAACTATCACCCGACCCATCCAACTATCACCCGACCCATCCAACCATCACCCGACCCGTCCAACTATCACCCGACCCATCCAACTATCACCCAACCGATCCAACTATCACCCGACCCATCCAACTATCACCCGACCGATCCAACTATCACCCGACCCATCCAACTATCACCCGACCGATCCAACTATCACCCAACCGATCCAACTATCACCCGACCCGTCCAACTATCACCCGACCGATCCAACTATCACCCGACCCATCCAACTATCACCCGACCGATCCAACTATCACCCGACCGATCCAACTATCACCCAACCGATCCAACCATCACCCGACCCATCCAACTATCACCCGACCCGTCCAACCGATGACTGGAAGGGAGGAGCAAAATGGCACTTACCAAAATACAGAAAAAATCGGGGGTAGTTAGTGCAATTTTACCACCTTGGTGAAGCATTGCGGTGAATTGTAAAGGTGGATCAAGGGTGAAAGTAGTTGACAAGCGGATTTTGGGAGAGCCCAAGAAAATGTTTGCCAGGGTCCAATCAATATTAAAGACGGCCCTGACTCAAGGGACATTCCACCGCCTGAGTGTAAGGAGAAGAGCGCCGCCTGCCTGGCACAGTGGTGACAATTGATGGGCACAGTGGCGATAAATGATGGCACAGTGGTGACAATTTTGGGCACAGTGGCGGCAATTGATGGGCACAGTGGCTGCGTTTGATGGCATGGCACAGTGGTGACAATTGGTGGGCACAGTGGCGATAAATGATGGCACAGTGGTGACAATTGATGGGCACAGTGGTGACAATTTTGAGCACAGTGGCGGCAATTGATGGGCACGGTGGCTGCGTTTGATGGCATGGCACAGTGGCGACAATTGATGGGCACAGTGGCGACAATTGATGGGCACAGTGGCTGAGTTTGATGGCATGGCACAGTGGTGACAATTGATGGGCACAGTGGCTGCCTTTGATGGGCACAGTGGCTGCATTTGATGGGCACAGTGGCTGCCTTAGATGGGCACAGTGGCTGCCTTAGATGGGCACAATGGCTGCCTTAGATGGACACAGTGGCTGCCTTAGATGGGCACAGTAGCTGCATTTGATGGGCACAGTGAGGCTGCATTTGATGGGCACAGTGAGGCTGCGTTTGATGGCATGGCACAGTGGTGACAATTGATGGGCACAGTGGCGACAATTGATGGGCACAGTGGCTGCCTTTGATGTGCACAGTGGCTGCATTTGATGGGCACAGTGGCTGCCTTAGATGGGCACAGTGGCTGCCTTAGATGGGCACAGTGGCTGCCTTAGATGGGCACAGTAGCTGCCTTAGATGGGCACAGTAGCTGCCTTAGATGGGCACAGTAGCTGCCTTAGATGGGCACAGTGAGGCTGCATTTGATGGGCACAGTGAGGCTGCAATTGGTTTATTTTTCCGTTTGTTTGCGCCCCCCCCAAAACATTTTGAGCACCAGCCGCCACTGAATTGAGCATTGAACCCTTGCAATGTAGGGGTGGCCCCCCTGGACAGGGGGATGTTTTCCTCTCCCGAAGATAGGCTTTAAAAGATACCATGCTGGCAAGGATGCTAACACAGGGGGCCTCACTTTGTTTCCTGCCTGAGGCCCCAGTTTGCCGAACACGCACCACCCCCAGCACCGCCGGCATGTATGTTATTCCCTAACCCCATGTTGCTTCTAACAGTTTCAGTTCAGCAATTAATTACCCGTCCACGCCGTGATAAATCTCCACATTTACCTTGAAAAGAAAACAAACTTTCTCTCTAATAATCTCATTAGCACTCAGCGGAGAGAAAAAAAAGTTAAAATCAACAGGATAGGGTTGGTTACAGGATGGCAATGTGCGTGTCGGCCACTAGGTGGCGCTGTACACCACCATTGGGATAGTACATGGCTCCTCCACTACTGGTAGGGGGGGGGGGGGGGGGGTGAGAAGGTTTATTAGGTGGTTGGACCTCCTTTCTAAACAGACTGTCAGGCCTGTCTCAGACATGTTAGAGTTCACTCCTGAAATCTACGATGTTTAGAGAAATGACACCTGTGAGGTATGAGGAGGACGGGACGTGAATGTGAAGGTTAATGGCCGTGTCACCGAGGCGGAGAATGGCCAGGCCGACCATTAATTGATGCTTTTCGCACCGCCGTACGATGCAGCGGCAGCTATTATGGGTCGCCGAGCCCATATACTGGCAAACGGGACCTTTCAGAACCATACATAGACGCAGGGCCGGCGCTACCACTGGGCAAACTGGGCAACCGCCTAGGGCACCCTGCTGCCTAGGGCCCCCGGCCACTGGTGTTCCTACTCTCTTCTCTCTGCAGCAAGCAGCTAAGTCTGAGCATGCTCCATTCGCACATAGTGTCAGAGAGGCGCAGCGGCTGAGGACTGTGTCCCGACTCCCCGGTAGGCTGAATTAATGGGCACTGGCGAGGCTGAATTAATGGGTGCTGGTAGGCTGCATTGATGGGCAGCATCGGCGGAGGACTGTGTCTGTGTCCTGACTCCCTGAATGAATGGAAGCAAGCAAACATTTATTGATGGGCACTGGCGAGGCTGCATTGATGGGCACTGGTGAGGCTGCATTTGATGGGCGCTGGTGAGGCTGCATTTAATGGACGCTGGTGAGGCTCTATTATCTGCGCTGGTGAGGCTGCATTTGATGGGAGCTGGTGAGGCTGCATTTAATGGACGCTGGTGAGGCTGAATTGATGGGCGCTGGTGAGGCTGCATTGATGGGCGCTGGTGAGGCTGAATTGATGAGCGCTGGTGAGGCTGAATTGATGGGCGCTGGTGAGGCTGCATTTGATGGGCGCTGGTGAGGCTGAATTAATGGGCGCTGGTGAGGCTGCATTTGATGGGCGCTGGTGAGGCTGCATTTGATGGGCGCTGGTGAGGCTGAATTGATGGGCGCTGGTGAGGCGGAATTGATGGGCGCTGGTGAGGCTGCATTTGATTGGCGCTGGTGAGGCTGCATTTAATGGACGCTGGTGAGGCTGAATTGATGAGCGCTGGTGAAGGGGCATTTGATGGGCCCTGGTGAGGCTGCATTTGATGTCCGCACCATTCAAAGGTGGGGTAGACAGGGGCAGGGCAAAGAGGGTGGAGTCAGGGGTGGGGCCAGGGGGGCTGCAAAATGAGGTTTCGTCTAGGGTGTCAAAAATCCATCCCTGCATAGACATGTATCTTTCTGAAAGGTCCAGTTTACCAGTATGAGCTCGGTATTGGTGACCCATAATAGCTGCCATTGCATCATAAGGTCTTCCAAAGTAGGGATGAGGTCAGGGCTCTGTGCAGGACACTAGAGTTCCTCTATGACCTCATACCTGCTGAACACCTTTGGGATGGGAAGATACTAATGAGCAGGTACTGATGTTGGATGAAAAGATATTGTACCAAAGGTCTTTCTGAAAGTAGGGTTAAGGTCAGGGCTCTGTGCAGGACACTCAAGGACCTCCATGGCCTCAAAACTACCGAACACCTTTGGGATGAGAAGACCCCCTCCCAACGGTCTTTCAAAAACATGGTTGAGGTCAGAGCTCCATGCAGGAGACTAGAGTTCCTCCATGACCTCAAACCTACTAAATGCCTTTGGAATGAGAAGACTTCATATCAAAGGTGTTCCGTAGGGTTGAGGTCAGGTACTGATGTTGGGTGAGAAGACCTTATCCCAAAGGTCTTCCAAAAGTAGGGTTGAGGTCAGGACTCTGTGCAGGACACTTGAGTTCCCCAATGACCTCAAACCTTTTAAATGCCTTTGGAATGAGGAGACCGATACCAATGGTGTTCCGTAGGGTTAAGGTCAGGTACTGATGCTGGGTGAGAAGACCTGCTATGTTATTCTGACAGCTCCCATTGACAGCTGTTGTGTTGGGTGAGAAGACCTTATCCCAAAGGTCTTCCAAAAGTAGGGTTGAGGTCAGGGCTCTGTGCAGGACACTGGAGTTCCTCCATGGCCTCAAACCTCCTGAACACCTTTGGGGTGAGAAGACCTCATCCCAAAGTTCCTAAAGTTTTGAAATCTACGGCTTTCATTAATATAATCCGTAGTGATCCTGCCACTTCCTATTGTAGGGTGACAACACTATCCATGTCTCCAATTGTGCTTTTGGGTTGTCACTCCATCACAATGACACTACAGTGGGCCTTTCTACACACCACACAGACATGGTCCAATGTTGCCACCATCCGGGACTCCATCCTGAGAAATGCCATGGAGCCATTGCTGGATATATGTAGACAGGAAATGGCTGCAAAGGGGGGACTTTGGGATCCCAACATAAGGGGAGGAGATATGTGTTGGGATGAAGTATCTCATGTGCGGGACTCATGTTATACCAAAAATACGGTTGAGGTCAGTGCTCTATGTAGGACAGGCGAGTTCCTCCGTGACCTCAAACCTACTAAATGCCTTTGGAATGAGAAGACTTCATACTAAAGGTGTTCCGTAGGGTTGAGGTCAGGTACTGATGTTGGGTGAGAAGACCTCATACCAAAGGTCTTCCAAAAATAGGGTTTTTTATTTTATTTTTTATAAATGTTTATTTTTTTTATATATATTTTTAATTTATTTTTTATTAATGGGCCCAGAGGTTTCTTTTTTTTTCTTTTTTCTTTTTATTAAAGGGCTCAGAGGTCCCCAGGGCCCCCAGGTGGCAACCCCCATTTTTTTGTATTTTTTATAAATGTTTATGTTTTTATATATTTTTTTAATTTATTTTTTATTAATGGGCCCAGAGGTTTATTTTTTTTATTTTTATTAAAGGGCCCAGAGGTCCCCAGGGCCCGGATGGCAACCCCCCCTTTTTTATTTCTATTTATTTTTATATATATATATATATATATTTATTAAAGGGCACATAGGTCCTCAGAGCCCCAGGTAGCAACTCCTTCCCCTTTTTTTTCTATTTCTTTTATACATATATATATATATATATATATATATATATTATTATTAAAGGGCTCAGAGGTCCCCAGGGCCCCGGATGGCAACCCCCCTTTTTTTATTTTTATTTTTTATAAATGTTTATTATTTTATATATATTTTTATTTTAATTTATTTTTTATTAATGGGCCCAGAGGTTTCTTTTTTTTATTTTTATTAAAAGGCACAGAGGTCCCCAGGGCCCCCGGATGGCTACCCCCCCTTTTTTTGTAATTTTTTTTTTTTTTTTTTATATATTTTTATTTCTCTTTATTTCTCCTTTCTCAATTTCAGGCGGCGGCACCCCTCCCCCCCCCCCCCCCCGGTTCTCTGCTCCAGGGGGCCCATGCCTGAAGCTGTGTAAGGGGCCCCATAATTCCTGCTTTCTTCACATCATATCACACCAATATGAGCTCAAAGGCCTGACTCACAATCAGAGTTCCAATTCATCCCAAAGGTGTCCAGTAGGGTTGAGGTCAGGGCTCTGTGCAGGACACTCGCGTTTCTCCATGACCTCCAACCTTTAGGAGAAGACAACCTGATCCCAAGGGTATTCAGTAGGGTTGAGTTCAGGTAGCGATGTTGGGTAAGAAGACCTGATCCTATAGGTGTTTAGTAGGGTTGAGGACAGGTACTGTGTTGTTGGATAAGAGGACCCGGGTACCGCCCCCACCCCCCCTTTTTTATGTTTTCGCGGCCCCCCCTGACATTAGCAACTCGCAGCAGTGGTGAGAAGAGAAGACTTGTGTTGACTTTGCTTTGTTCGTCAGCACCAACCCCCCCCCCCGCTTATTTTCTTGCGGTAGGATCCCCCCCCCCAGTTCTCTACTCCTGGGGGGCCCTGACTAAAGCTGTGTAAGGGGCCCCAAAATTTGTGATGGCGGTCCTGCATGGTTGCATAATGACTGCAGCCAATGAACAAGCAGAATTATTTAGTAGGACTTTGGTTCTATGGCCTCCCAGGGTGGGTGAGGGGAGACATATGTGATCCCACCATAAAGCTCTGTGAGTGATTAATAATTCACACAAATCAATACAACTGGAAATTTACTCTCATATAAGAGTACAGACTTTCCATATGTATCAACAAAGCTTAACATTCCACCTCTGAAGACCCAAATCTGACCTTCCTGTCCTTCAGGAGAATCTCCGCCTCTTCTTTGTTTTATATCTCAATCTACCGACCCATCCAACTATCACCCAACCGATCCAACTATCACCCGACCCGTCCAACTATCACCCAACCGATCCAACTATCACCCGACCCATCCAACTATCACCCAACCGATCCAACTATCACCCGACCCGTCCAACTATCACCCGACCCGTCCAACTATCACCCGACCCATCCAACTATCACCCGACCCATCCAACTATCACCCAACCGATCCAACTATCACCCGACCCATCCAACTATCACCCAACCGATCCAACTATCACCCGACCCGTCCAACTATCACCCGACCCGTCCAACTATCACCCGACCCATCCAACTATCACCCGACCCATCCAACCATCACCCGACCCATCCAACTATCACCCGACCCATCCAACTATCACCCAACCGATCCAACTATCACCCGACCCGTCCAACTATCACCCAACCGATCCAACTATCACCCGACCCGTCCAACTATCACCCAACTGATCCAACTATCACCCGACCCATCCAACTATCACCCGACCCATCCAACTATCACCCGACCCATCCAACTATCACCCGACCCATCCAACTATCACCCGACCCGTCCAACTATCACCTGACCCATCCAACTATCACCCGACCCATCCAACTATCACCCGACCCATCCAACTATCACCCGACCCGTCCAACTATCACCCGACCCGTCCAACTATCACCCGACCCATCCAACTATCACCCGACCCATCCAACCATCACCCGACCCATCCAACTATCACCCGACCCATCCAACTATCACCCGACCCGTCCAACTATCACCTGACCCATCCAACTATCACCCGACCCATCCAACTATCACCCGACCCGTCCAACTATCACCTGACCCATCCAACTATCACCCGACCCATCCAACTATCACCCGACCCATCCAACTATCACCCGACCCATCCAACTATCACCCGACCCATCCAACTATCACCCGACCCATCCAACTATCACCCGACCCATCCAACTATCACCCAACTGATCCAACTATCACCCGACCCGTCCAACTATCACCCGACCGATCCAACTATCACCCGACCCATCCAACTATCACCCGACCCATCCAACTATCACCCGACCCGTCCAACTATCACCCAACTGATCCAACTATCACCCGACCCGTCCAACTATCACCCGACCCGTCCAACTATCACCCAACTGATCCAACTATCACCCGACCCATCCAACTATCACCCGACCCATCCAACTATCACCCGACCCATCCAACCATCACCCAACCCATCCAACTATCACCCGACCCATCCAACTATCACCCGACCCATCCAACTATCACCCGACCCATCCAACTATCACCCGACCCATCCAACCATCACCCAACCCATCCAACTATCACCCGACCCATCCAACTATCACCCGACCCATCCAACTATCACCCGACCCATCCAACCATCACCCGACCCGTCCAACTATCACCCGACCCATCCAACTATCACCCAACCGATCCAACTATCACCCGACCCATCCAACTATCACCCGACCCATCCAACTATCACCCGACCCATCCAACCATCACCCAACCCATCCAACTATCACCCGACCCATCCAACTATCACCCGACCCATCCAACTATCACCCGACCCATCCAACCATCACCCAACCCATCCAACTATCACCCGACCCATCCAACTATCACCCAACCCATCCAACTATCACCCGACCCATCCAACTATCACCCGACCCATCCAACTATCACCCGACCCATCCAACCATCACCCGACCCATCCAACTATCACCCGACCCATCCAACCATCACCCGACCCATCCAACTATCACCCGACCCATCCAACTATCACCGACCCATCCAACTATCACCCGACCCATCCAACTATCACCCGACCCATCCAACTATCACCCGACCCGTCCAACTATCACCCGACCCATCCAACTATCACCCAACCGATCCAACTATCACCCGACCCATCCAACTATCACCCGACCGATCCAACTATCACCCGACCCATCCAACTATCACCCGACCGATCCAACTATCACCCAACCGATCCAACTATCACCCGACCCGTCCAACTATCACCCGACCGATCCAACTATCACCCGACCCATCCAACTATCACCCGACCGATCCAACTATCACCCGACCGATCCAACTATCACCCAACCGATCCAACTATCACCCAACCGATCCAACCATCACCCGACCCATCCAACTATCACCCGACCCGTCCAACCGATGACTGGAAGGGAGGAGCAAAATGGCACTTACCAAAATACAGAAAAAATCGGGGGTAGTTAGTGCAATTTTACCACCTTGGTGAAGCATTGCGGTGAATTGTAAAGGTGGATCAAGGGTGAAAGTAGTTGACAAGCGGATTTTGGGAGAGCCCAAGAAAATGTTTGCCAGGGTCCAATCAATATTAAAGACGGCCCTGACTCAAGGGACATTCCACCGCCTGAGTGTAAGGAGAAGAGCGCCGCCTGCCTGGCACAGTGGTGACAATTGATGGGCACAGTGGCGATAAATGATGGCACAGTGGTGACAATTGATGGGCACAGTGGTGACAATTTTGGGCACAGTGGCGGCAATTGATGGGCACAGTGGCTGCGTTTGATGGCATGGCACAGTGGTGACAATTGGTGGGCACAGTGGCGATAAATGATGGCACAGTGGTGACAATTGATGGGCACAGTGGTGACAATTTTGAGCACAGTGGCGGCAATTGATGGGCACGGTCGCTGCGTTTGATGGCATGGCACAGTGGCGACAATTGATGGGCACAGTGGCGACAATTGATGGGCACAGTGGCTGAGTTTGATGGCATGGCACAGTGGTGACAATTGATGGGCACAGTGGCTGCCTTTGATGGGCACAGTGGCTGCATTTGATGGGCACAGTGGCTGCCTTAGATGGGCACAGTGGCTGCCTTAGATGGGCACAATGGCTGCCTTAGATGGGCACAGTGGCTGCCTTAGATGGGCACAGTAGCTGCATTTGATGGGCACAGTGAGGCTGCATTTGATAGGCACAGTGAGGCTGCGTTTGATGGCATGGCACAATTGGTGGTGGTGGTGGTGGTGGTGACAATTGATGGGCACAGTGGCGACAATTGATGGGCACAGTGGCTGCCTTTGATGTGCACAGTGGCTGCCTTAGATGGGCACAGTGGCTGCCTTAGATGGGCACAGTGGCTGCCTTAGATGGGCACAGTAGCTGCCTTAGATGGGCACAGTAGCTGCCTTAGATGGGCACAGTGAGGCTGCATTTGATGGGCACAGTGAGGCTGCAATTGTTTTTTTTTTCCGTTTGTTTGCGCCCCCCCAAAACATTTTGAGCACCAGCCGCCACTGAATTGAGCATTGAACCCTTGCAATGTAGGGGTGGCCCCCCTGGACAGGGGGATGTTTTCCTCTCCCGAAGATAGGCTTTAACAGCTACCATGCTGGCAAGGATGCTAACACAGGGGGCCTCACTTTGTTTCCTGCCTGAGGCCCCAGTTTGCCGAACACGCACCACCCCCAGCACCGCCGGCATGTATGTTATTCCCTAACCCCATGTTGCTTCTAACAGTTTCAGTTCAGCAATTAATTACCCGTCCACGCCGTGATAAATCTCCACATTTACCTTGAAAAGAAAACAAACTTTCTCTCTAATAATCTCATTAGCACTCAGCGGAGAGAAAAAAAAGTTAAAATAAACAGGATAGGGTTGGTTACAGGATGGCAATGTGCGTGTCGGCCACTAGGTGGCGCTGTACACCACCATTGGGATAGTACATGGCTCCTCCACTACTGGTAGGGGGGTGAGAAGGTTTATTAGGTGGTTGGACCTCCTTTCTAAACAGACTGTCAGGCCTGTCTCAGACATGTTAGAGTTCACTCCTGAAATCTACGATGTTTATAGAAATGACACCTGTGAGGTATGAGGAGGACGGGACGTGAATGTGAAGGTTAATGGCCGTGTCACCGAGGCGGAGAATGGCCAGGCCGACCATTAATTGATGCTTTTCGCACCGCCGTACGATGCAGCGGCAGCTATTATGGGTCGCCGAGCTCATATACTGGCAAACGGGACCTTTCAGAACCATACATAGACGCAGGGCCGGCGCTACCACTGGGCAAACTGGGCAACCGCCTAGGGCACCCTGCTGCCTAGGGCCCCCGGCCACTGGTGTTCCTACTCTCTTCTCTCTGCAGCAAGCAGCTAAGTCTGAGCATGCTCCATTCGCACATAGTGTCAGAGAGGCGCAGCGGCTGAGGACTGTGTCCCGACTCCCCGGTAGGCTGAATTAATTGGCACTGGCGAGGCTGAATTAATGGGTGCTGGTAGGCTGCATTGATGGGCAGCATCGGCGGAGGACTGTGTCTGTGTCCTGACTCCCTGAATCAATGGAAGCAAGCAAACATTTATTGATGGGCACTGGCGAGGCTGCTTTGATGGGCACTGGTGAGGCTGAATTGATGGGCACTGGTGAGGCTGCATTTGATGGGCGCTGGTGAGGCTGCATTTGATGGGCGCTGGTGAGGCTGCATTTGATGGGCACTGGTGAGGCTGCATTTGATGGGCACTGGTGAGGCTGCATTTGATGGGCACTGGTGAGGCTGCATTTGATGGGCACTGGTGAGGCTGCATTTAATGGACGCTGGTGAGGCTCTATTATGGGCGCTGGTGAGGCTGCATTTGATGGGCGCTGGTGAGGATGAATTGATGGGCGCTGGTGAGGCTGAATAGATGAGCGCTGGTGAGGCTGATTTGATGGGCGCTGGTGAGGCTGCATTTGATGGGCACTGGTGAAGGGGAATTTGATGGGCGCTGGTGAGGCTGCATTTGATGGGCACTGGTGAAGGGGAATTTGATGGGCGCTGGTGAGGCTGCATTTGATGGGCACTGGTGAAGGGGAATTTGATGGGCGCTGGTGAGGCTGCATTGGATGGGCACTGGTGAGGCTGAATTGATGGGCGCTGGTGAGGCTGCATTTAATGGGCGCTGGTGAGGCTGCATTTGATGGGCACTGGTGAGGCTGCATTTAATGGGCGCTGGTGAGGCTGCATTTGATGGGCGCCGGTGAGGCTGAATTGATGGGTGCTGGTGAGGCTGAATTGATGGGCACTGGTGAGGCTGAATTGATAAGCGCTGGTGAGGCTGCATTGATGGGCGCTGGTGAGGCTGCATTTGATGGGCGCTGGTGAGGCTGAATTGATGAGCGCTGGTGAGGCTGAATTGATGGGTGCTGGTGAGGCTGCATTGATGGGCGCTGGTGAGGCTGAATTGATGAGCGCTGGTGAAGGGGCAATAATGGGCGCTGGTGAGGCTGAATTGATGAGCGCTGGTGAGGCGGAATTGATGGGCGCTGGTGAGGCTGAATTGATGAGCGCTGGTGAGGCTGCATTTAATGGACGCTGGTGAGGCTGAATTGATGAGCGCTGGTGAAGGGGCATTTGATGGGCGCTGGTGAGGCGGAATTGATGGGCGCTGGTGAGGCGGAATTGATGGGCGCTGGTGAGGCTGCATTTGATTGGCGCTGGTGAGGCTGCATTTAATGGACGCTGGTGAGGCTGAATTGATGAGCGCTGGTGAAGGGGCATTTGATGTCCGCGCCATTCAAAGGTGGGGTATACATGGGCAGGGCAAAGAGGGTGGAGTCAGGGGTGGGGCCAGGGGGGCTGCAAAATGCGGTTTCGCCTAGGGTGTCAAAAATCCATCCCTGCATAGACATGTATCTTTCTGAAAGGTCCAGTTTACCAGTATGAGCTCGGTATTGGTGACCCATAATAGCTGCCATTGCATCATAAGGTCTTCCAAAGTAGGGATGAGGTCAGGGCTCTGTGCAGGACACTGGAGTTCCCCAATGACCTCTAACCTTTTAAATGCCTTTGGAATGAGGAGACCGATACCAATGGTGTTCCGTAGGGTTAAGGTCAGGTACTGATGCTGGGTGAGAAGACCTGCTATGTTATTCTGACAGCTCCCATTGACAGCTGTTGTGCTGGGTGAGAAGACCTTATCCCAAAGGTCTTCCAAAAGTAGGGTTGAGGTCAGGGCTCTGTGCAGGACACTGGAGTTCCTCCATGGCCTCAAACCTCCTGAACACCTTTGGGGTGAGAAGACCTCATCCCAAAGTTCCTAAAGTTTTGAAATCTACGGCTTTCATTAATATAATCCGTGGTGATCCTGCCACTTCCTATTGTAGGGTGACAACACTATCCATGTCTCCAATTGTGCTTTTGGGTTGTCACTCCATCACAATGACACTACAGTGGGCCTTTCTACACACCACACAGACATGGTCCAATGTTGCCACCATCCGGGACTCCATCCTGAGAAATGCCATGGAGCCATTGCTGGATATATGTAGACAGGAAATGGCTGCAAAGGGGGGACTTTGGGATCCCAACATAAGGGGAGGAGATATGTGTTGGGATGAAGTATCTCATGTGCGGGACTCATGTTATACCAAAAATACGGTTGAGGTCAGTGCTCTATGTAGGACAGGCGAGTTCCTCCGTGACCTCAAACCTACTAAATGCCTTTGGAATGAGAAGACTTCATACTAAAGGTGTTCCGTAGGGTTGAGGTCAGGTACTGATGTTGGGTGAGAAGACCTCATACCAAAGGTCTTCCAAAAATAGGGTTGAGGTCAGGGCTCTGTGCAGGACACTCAAGTTCCTCCGTGGCCTCAAACCTTCTGAACACCTTTGGGATGAGAAGACCAGGGCTGGATTATATGTAGACAGGAAATGGCTGCAAAGGGGGGACTTTGGGATCCCAACGTAAGGGGAGGAGATATGTGTCGGGATGAAGTACCTCATGTGTGGGACTCATGTGTGGGACTCATGTGTGGGACTCATGCGTGGTACTCATGTGTGGGACTCATGTGTGGGACTCATGTGTGGGACTCATGTGTGGTACTCATGTGTGGGACTCATGTGTGGTACTCATGTGTGGGACTCATGTGTGGTACTCATGTGTGGGACTCATGTGTGGTACTCATGTGTGGGACTCATGTGTGGGACTCATGTGTGGGACTCATGCGTGGTACTCATGCGTGGGACTCATGCGTGGGACTCATGTGTGGGACTCATGTGTGGTACTCATGTGTGGGACTCATGTGTGGTACTCATGTGTGGGACTCATGTGTGGGACTCATGTGTGGGACTCATGTGTGGGACTCATGTGTGGTACTCATGTGTGGGACTCATGTGTGGTACTCATGTGTGGGACTCATGTGTGGTACTCATGTGTGGGACTCATGTGTGGTACTCATGTGTGGGACTCATGTGTGGGACTCATGTGTGGGACTCATGCGTGGTACTCATGCGTGGGACTCATGCGTGGGACTCATGTGTGGGACTCATGTGTGGTACTCATGTGTGGGACTCATGTGTGGGACTCATGTGTGGGACTCATGTGTGGTACTCATGTGTGGTACTCATGTGTGGGACTCATGTGTGGGACTCATGTGTGGTACTCATGTGTGGGACTCATGTGTGGTACTCATGTGTGGGACTCATGTGTGGTACTCATGTGTGGGACTCATGTGTGGGACTCATGTGTGGGACTCATGTGTGGGACTCATGTTTGGGACTCATGTGCGGGACTCATGTGTGGGACTCATGTGTGGGACTCATGTGTGGGACTCATGTGTGGTACTCATGTGTGGGACTCATGTGTGGGACTCATGTGTGGTACTCATGTGTGGTACTCATGTGTGGGACTCATGTGTGGTACTCATGCGTGGGACTCATGTGTGGTACTCATGTGTGGGACTCATGTGTGGGACTCATGTGTGGTACTCATGTGTGGTACTCATGTGTGGGACTCATGTGTGGGACTCATGTGTGGGACTCATGTGTGGGACTCATGCGTGGTACTCATGTGTGGGACTCATGCGTGGGACTCATGTGTGGTACTCATGTGTGGGACTCATGTGTGGGACTCATGTGTGGGACTCATGCGTGGTACTCATGCGTGGGACTCATGTGTGGGACTCATGTGTGGGACTCATGTGTGGGACTCATGTGTGGGACTCATGTGTGGACATGAATGCAAGAAGGCCGGATGAAGATGGAAGCCCCGGCGGCGAAGGGCAGCATTGCAGCGCTGGTGGGGGGGCGCTGTGCTGGGTATGTTTGCCGTAATGTGGTAGTATACTGTACATACTAGCACATTATGGAGTAAAAAAGCTCCCGGGGGCCCCAAATGTTCCATTACGCTTTGCGGATCTCTGCGGCGGCTCGTCGTTGTTTTTTGTGGGATCGTTGAAGCGAAGAATAATCCATTAAGGAAAGTGCCACCAAGCACAGGATTGTTCCTCCACTTAGCCGTGTGTTTATTTCTTCCTGAGACTAACTCAGTGTGACAAAACAAGAAAGGCGCACAGGATCGCTCCGTTACCATCCCCCGCCCGCCTGGCAGGAGTTCACCTTGGTTCATGTTTGGTCTCCGGCATACGTCTGTACGAGGGGTAAGAACATGGAGAACATGGAGCTCACCAAGGAGGACGACTCCACTTTAGGTGTGAAACTGAAAATGTGTTGGTGGAAAGCTGGACCGGGGGGGGCATGAAAATGGATCGGAGATTAAATCCCAGGGGGGGGGGGGGGGCAGCTGGTACAAGTGACACCCCTGGCAGGTGGCATGGGCTCATCCAAGGCACTGAGTCTAAATGATAACTTAGTCTTCAGTAGAACAACCCATGAGGACTGATGGGCCGGTGATCCTAATGACCCCCCGGGGTACTTTGCTGAAAGCTGACACCAGGTTGGGGCCCTGGGGTAGGATCACTTCACCAAGGACTAGGGTGGCTACGATGTGAAGACAGGGTGTGAGTAATAAGAGGTCAGTATCCAATCAGAGGGTGAGGCAGGCAGGAGGCAAGAGAGTAGTTGGTATCCAGGCAGAGGTCAAGGCAGGCAGCAGGCAAGAGCGTAGTTGATATCTAGGCTAAGGCCGAGGAAGATGGCAGGCAAGAGAGTCGTCTGTATCCAGGTGGAGGTTGAGGCACATGGTACGCAAGAGAGTATTTGGTATTCAAGTAGAGGTTGAGGCAGGCAGCAGTTAAGAGGGGAGCCAGTATCCAGGCAAAAGTCAAAGCAGGCAGCAGGTAAGAGCGTAGTCGATATCTAGGCTGAGAAAGGTGGCAGGCAAGAGAGTAGTCTGTATCCAGGTGGAGGGTGAGGCATGTGGCAGGCAAGAGAGTATTTAGTATCCAAGCAGAGGTTGAGGAAGAAGGCAGGCAAGAGGGGAGCCAGTTTTCAAGCAGAGCTCAAGGCAGGCAGCAGGCAAGGGGGGAGTTGATATCTGGGTTGAGGAAGGTGGCAGGCAAGAGAGTAGTTGGTATCCAGGCAAAGGTTGAGGCAAGCAGCAGTCAAGAGGGGAGCCAGTATCCAGGCAAAGGTCAAGGCAGGCAGTAGGCAAGAGTGCAGTTAATATCAAGGCCAAGACCGAGGAAGGCGGTGGGCAAGAGAGTAGTCGGTATCCAGGCAGAGGTTGAGACAGGTGGCAGGCAAGAGGGGAGCCATGATCCAAGCAAAGGTCAAGACAGGCAGCAAGTAAGAGGGCAGCTCATATCTAGGCCAAGGCAGAGGAAGGTGGCAGGCAAGAGAGTAATCAGTATCCAGGCAGAGGCTGAGGCAGGTGACAGGCAAGAGGGGAGCCAGTATCCAGGCAGAGGTCAAGGCAGGCAGCAGGCAAGAGAGTAGCCGATATCTAGGCAACGGTTGAGGCAGGTGGCAGGAAAGAGAGTAGTTGATATCCAAGTAGAGATTGAGGCAGGCAGCAGGCAAGAGGGGTGCCAGTGCTCAGGCAGAAGGTCAAGGCAGGCAGCTAGCAAGAAGGTAGTTGATATCTAGGCCAAGGCCAAGGAAGGTGGCAGGCAAGAGGGGAGCCAGTATCCAGGCAAAAGTCAAGGCAGGCAGCAGGAAATAGCGTAGTTGATAGCTAGGTCAAGGCCGGGGAAGGTGGCAGGCAAGAGAGTAGTTGGTATGTGAGTAGAGGTTAAGGCAGGCAGCAGGCAAAAGGGGAGCCAGTATCCAGGCAGAGGCCAAGGCAGACAGTATTCAAGAGAGTAGTTGATATCTGGGCCAAGGCAGAGGAATGTGGCAGGCAAGAGAGTAGTAGTAGTTGGTATCCAGGCAGAGATCAAGGCAGGCAAGAGGGGAGCCAGTATCCAGGCAGAGGTCAAGGCAGGCAAGAGGGGAGCCAGTATCCAGGCAGAGGTCAAGGCAGGCAAGAGGGGAGCCAGTATCCAGGCAGACATCAAGGCAGGCAAGAGGGGAGCCAGTATCCAGGCAGAGGTCAAGGCGGGCAAGAGGGGAGCCAGTATCCAGGCAGAGGTCAAGGCAGGCAAGAGGGGAGCCAGTATCCAGGCAGAGGTCAAGGCGGGCAAGAGGGGAGCCAGTATCCAGGCAGAGGTCAAGGCGGGCAAGAGGGGAGCCAGTATCCAGGCAGAGGTCAAGGCAGGCAAGAGGGGAGCCAGTATCCAGGCAGAGGTCAAGGCAGGCAAGAGGGGAGCCAGTATCCAGGCAGAGGTCAAGGCAGGCAAGAGGGGAGCCAGTATCCAGGCAGAGGTCAAGGCAGGCAAGAGGGGAGCCAGTATCCAGGCAGAGGTCAAGGCAGGCAAGAGGGGAGCCAGTATCCAGGCAGAGGTCAAGGCAGGCAAGAGGGGAGCCAGTATCCAGGCAGACGTCAAGGCAGGCAAGAGGGGAGCCAGTATCCAAACAGAGGTCAAGGCGGGCAAGAGGGGAGCCAGTATCCAGGCAGAGGTCAAGGCAGGCAAGAGGGGAGCCAGTATCCAGGCAGAGGTCAAGGCGGGCAAGAGGGGAGCCAGTATCCAGGCAGAGGTCAAGGCAGGCAAGAGGGGAGCCAGTATCCAGGCAGAGGTCAAGGCGGGCAAGAGGGGAGCCAGTATCCAGGCAGAGGTCAAGGCGGGCAAGAGGGGAGCCAGTATCCAGGCAGAGGTCAAGGCGGGCAGCACTTTTTATGCTTTTTTGATACATGATCATGTTTTAATGACTGTAGATGCTGTCTGGGGCACTATGATGTCACTTTCCATGGATTTGAACACACCCCCCAGGACACACGACACGCCTAGAAATCTTTCACCTTTAAATGCAGAACTGCGAATGTCTTCCGATAAGTAAAGTCCACCGGCCACAGAAAACGTCCCGCCGCCAATATCTGGAGGTGACTCTTTACAAGGGAAAGGAGATCGATACGTTTAATTAAAAAAATAAAGAAATCTTTTCTGAATTGGGAGATGAGATTTGATGGGGGGAGGGGGGTAATAAGCCGCAGCTGGAGAGCCGACATCTGTACAACGTCCCGATAATCAGCGCTGAGGACCGAGCCGCTCGTCTGCTGCCCTGGGGGGGGGGGGGGGGGGGGGGTCCGCCCCCCACTTCTCCCCCGGAGGTCCTTCTGGACTCACTAAATAATTAATTAGATACAAAGTTTTTTATTATTTTATTATTTTATCCCTCAAGTCACATTCAATGTAAGTGCAACAAAGAGGAGAGGAGAGAAGGGAGGAGAGGAGAGGAGAGAAGGGAGGAGAGGAGAGAAGGGAGGAGAGGAGAGGAGAGGAGAGAAGGGAGGAGAGGAGAGAAGGGAGGAGAGGAGAGAAGGGAGGAGAGGAGAGGAGAGGAGAGAAGAGAAGGGAGGAGAGGAGAGGAGAGGAGAGAAGAGAAGCGAGGGTTCGGAGGAGAGGAGAGGAGAGAAGAGAGGAGAGGAGAGGAGAGAAGGGAGGAGAGGAGAGGAGAGGAGAGAAGGGAGGAGAGGAGAGAAGAGAGGAGAGGAGAGAAGGGAGGAGAGGAGAGGAGAGGAGAGAAGAGAAGCGAGGGTTCGGAGGAGAGGAGAGGAGAGAAGAGAAGCGAGGGTTCGGAGGAGAGGAGAGGAGAGAAGAGAGGAGAGGAGAGGAGAGAAGGGAGGAGAGGAGAGAAGAGAAGGGAAGAAAAGGGATGAGAAGGGAAAAAAAAGGGAAGAGAAGAGAAGAGAAGGGATGAGAAGGGAAAAAAAAGGGAAGAGAAGAGAAGAGAAGGGATGAGAAGAAAAGAGAAGAGAAGAGAGAAGAGAAGGGAATGAAAGGGATGTGAAGAGAAGAGAGAAGGGAAAAAAAGAGAGGAGAAGAAAGAAGGGAAGGGAAGAGAAGAGAAGAAAAGAGAAGGGAAGGGAATGGATGAGAAGAGAAGGGAAGGGAAGGGAATGGATGAGAAGAGAAGACAATGGAATGAAAGGGATGTGAAGAGAAGAGAGAAGGGAAAAGAAGAGAGGAGAAGAAAGAAGGGAAGGGAAGAGAAGAGAAGAAAAGAGAAGGGAAGGGAAGGCATGAGAAGAGAAGGGAAGGGATGAGAAGAGAAGAGAAGAGGAGGGAAGGGAAGAGAAGAGAAGAGAAGAGAAGCGAAGGGAAGAGAAGAGAAGGGAAGGGATGAGAAGAGAAGAGAAGAGGGAAGAGAAGGGAAGAGAAGAGAAGAGAAGAGAAGCGAAGGGAAGAGAAGAGAAGGGAAGGGATGAGAAGAGAAGAGAAGAGGGAAGAGAAGGGAAGAGAAGAGAAGAGAAGGGAAGGGCGGAGAGAAGAGGAGAGAGGAGAAGAAAGAAGGCGAGGGAAGAGAAGAGAAGGTAAGGTAAGGGAAGTGATGAGAAGGGAAGGGATGAGAAGAGAAGAGAAGAGGAGGGAAGGGAAGAGAAGAGAAGAGAAGAGAAGCGAAGGGAAGAGAAGAGAAGGGAAGGGATGAGAAGAGAAGAGAAGAGGGAAGAGAAGGGAAGAGAAGAGAAGAGAAGCGAAGGGAAGAGAAGAGAAGGGAAGGGATGAGAAGAGAAGAGAAGAGGGAAGAGAAGGGAAGAGAAGAGAAGAGAAGGGAAGGGCGGAGAGAAGAGGAGAGAGGAGAAGAAAGAAGGCGAGGGAAGAGAAGAGAAGGTAAGGTAAGGGAAGTGATGAGAAGGGAAGGGATGAGAAGAGAAGAGGGAAGGGAAGGGAAGAGAAGGGAAGGGATGAGAAGAGAAGAGGGAAGAGAAGGGAAGAGAAGAGAAGAGAAGGGAAGGGAGGAGAGGAGAGAGGAGAAGAGAAGGGAAGGAAGGGGATGAGAAGAGAAGAGAAGGTAAGGGAAGGGAAGGGATGAGAAGGGAAGGGATGAGAAGAGAAGAGAAGAGAGGAGAAGAGAAGAGAAGAGAAGAGAAGAGAGAAGGGAAGGGAAGAGAAGAGAAGGGAAGGGATGAGAAGAGAAGGGAAGGGATGAGAAGAGAAGAGGGAAGAGAAGGGAAGAGAAGGGAAGGGAGGAGAGGAGAGAGGAGAAGAGAAGGGAAGGAAAGGAAAGGGATGAGAAGAGAAGAGAAGAGAGGAGAATAAAGAAGGGAAGAGAAGAGAAGAGGGAAGAGAATGGAAATGAAGAGAAGAGAAGAGAAGAGAAGGGAAGGGAGGAGAGGAGAAGAGTGGAGAATAAAGAAGGGAAGAGAAGAGAAGGGAAGGGAGGAGAGGAGAGAAGAGAAGAGAAGGGAAGGAAAGGGATGAGAAGAGAAGAGAAAAAAGAAGAGAAGAGAGAAGAGAAGGGAAAAGAAGAAAAGAGAAGAGAAGAGAGAAGAGGAGAGTTTCCAATTTACAGCAATGGGTACATTTTTCCAGAAAAGCTCCAACTTGTATTATTATTAAAAATCTGTCTTTGTGCTCAAGTCAGTGATTTTGCATAGGCTGAGATGATGTCTGCAGTCTGCTGCAGGTAGGAGGAAGCATTTCCTTAGTCTCCCCCTCCCCCAGTGATCAGACTGTACATTGTAACTGCAGCACGGGGCTGATCTGTGTCAGACATTTGTGAACACACAGCCAAGAACTTCACTGAAGTGAATGCAGAAGAGGCTGAAATAAGGTTGCAGGCGATCAGCAGCACTGAACACTACAAAGTAACAAGGATATCATTTTTTTTTATAGACGGAGGGAATGAAATGTCACCCGGGTTTACAGGCGCTTCACTCGGAGCAGCGGACCCCCCCCCCCCCCGATCTCTCCTTCCATTGGACGGTAATAATTCAATGAAAGGAATGAATGTTGTGTCCCCGGTAATCGCTGTCATGAGGACATCTGCCGCTGACGTTCCTCCCCTCCCCCCCTCGTGTTCCCTGGCCGGCGCTGTCAGTGGCAGCACACAGGATGTCCCGGCCGAGATCTCCGGCAAATATTTACATCCAGACAGGAAACCAGAAATATGGAGAGACCTGCGAATCCTCACCGGCAGGATGAGCTTTACTACCAGATGAAGGGCCTCATCACTCAACCGCGTCCAGGAGACTCCGCCCACCTCATCACTCAACCGCGTCCAGGAGACTCCGCCCACCTCTGGAGGAGCCCATCTGTGCCCATCAAATGCAGCCAAATTTTGGGGGTTCATTGTTGGCCAGAATTATAGAACCTTTATATTACTAGAAGGGTCTTCATCAGGGGGAAGGAGGTCCTGATTCCTCTATATAGATCTTTATATCACTAGAGGGGTCATCATCAGGAGGAAGGAGGTCCTGATTCCTCTATATAGATCTTTATATCACTAGAGGGGTCTTCATCAGGAGGAAGGAGGTCCTGATTCCTCTATATAGATCTTTATATCACTAGAGGGGTCTTCATCAGGAGGAAGGAGGTCCTGATTCCTCTATATATGTAGATCTTTATATCACTAGAGGGGTCTTCATCAGGGAGGAAGGAGGTCTTGATTTCTCTATATAGATCTTTATATGATTAGAGGGGTCTTCGTTAGGAGAATGGAGGTCCTGATTCCTTTATATAGATCTTTATATCACTAGAGGGGTCTTCATCAGGAGGAAGGAGGTCCTGATTCCTCTATATAGATCTTTATATCACTAGAGGGGTCTTCATCAGGAGGAAGGAGGTCCCGATTATTCTATATAGATCTTTATATCACTAGAGGGGTCTTCATCAGGGGGAAGGAGGTCCTGATTCCTCTATATAGATTTTTTTATCACTAGAGGGGTCTTTTTCAGGGGGAAGGAGGTCCTGATTCCTCTATATAGATCTTTATATCAGTAGAGGGGTCTTCATCAGGAGGAAGGAGGTCCTGATTCCTCTATATAGATCTGTATATCACTAGAGGGGTCTTCATCAGGAGGAAGGAGGTCCTGATTCCTCTATATAGATCTGTATATCACTAGAGGGGTCTTCATCAGGAGGAAGGAGGTCCTGATTCCTCTATATAGATCTTTATATCAGTAGAGGGGTCTTCATCAGGAGGAAGGAGGTCCTGATTCCTCTATATAGATCTGTATATCACTAGAGGGGTCTTCATCAGGAGGAAGGAGGTCCCGATCCCTCTATATAGATCTTTATATCACTAGAGGGGTCTTCATCAGGAGGAAGGAGGTCCTGATTCCTCTATATAGATCTTTATATCACTAGAGGGGTCTTCATCAGGAGGAAGGAGGTCCTGATTCCTGTATATAGATCTTTATATCACTAGAGGGGTCTTCATCAGGGGGAAGGAGGTCCTGATTCCTCTATATAGATCTTTATATCACTAGAGGGGTCTTCATCAGGGGGAAGGAGGTCCTGATTCCTCTATATAGATCTGTATATCACTAGAGGGGTCTTCATCAGGAGGAAGGAGGTCCTGATTCCTCTATATAGATCTTTATATCACTAGAGGGGTCTTCATCAGGAGGAAGGAGGTCCTTATCCCTCTATATAGATCTTTATATTACTATAGGGGTCTTCATCAGGAGGAAGGAGGTCCTGATTCCTCTATATAGATCTTTATATCACTAGAGGGGTCTTCATCAGGGGGAAGGAGATCCCGATTCAATGTATAAATGCCTTGGGTCAGACGTAGACAGCTGTCCACCATAAACCTTCATAAAACATTCACCACAAATGCCGTCACCCTCTATAACCAGAAAGTAATACAAAGTTACCACAAGACCCGATGCCTCGTACATGGTAAGCAATGGGCAGCTGAAGGAGCTTGTTTTTTTTCCGGCCGACAACGCTGCCGGTAATTGCGAGGCATTGGCTTAGCGTTGTCAGCCTTCAGCAGGAAGTGCCGCCACTGTCTTGGATCTCCCAGGTAAATGAATTTGAATTTGCCGCGTGGGCGCCCCTGCCGCGAGCTCCGTGACCGCCATCAGGAATTATGGGGCCCCTTACACAGCTTCAGACATGGGCCCCCTGGAGCAGAGAACCGGGGGGGGGGGGGGATTGCTGCCGTCGCTAATTGAGGAAATTGAAAAAAATTATATATAATTTTTTTATTTTTTTTTAAAGCCCCCCTTTTTTAGCCATCCGGGGGAACTGGGGACCTCTTGGCCATTTAACAAAAAAATAAAAAATAAATAAATGTTTTTATAAAAAAAAAAAAGGGGGTTGCTATCCAGGGCCCTGGGGACCTCTGGGCCCTTTAATAAAAAAAAAATATATACATAAATATATATATAAAAAAAAGGGGAGGGTTGTCAACCAGGGCCCTGGGGACCTTTGGGCACTTTATTAAAAATATATATATATATATTTAAAAAAAAGGGGGGTTGCCATCCAGGGCCCTGGGGACCCACGGGCTCCTGGGGACCTCTGGGCCCTTTAATAAAAAAAAATATATACATAAATATATATTAAAAAAAGGGGAGGGTTGTCATCCGGGGCCCTGGGGACCCACGGGCTCCTGGGGACCTTTGGGCCCTTTAATAAAAAAATATATATATATATATTTAAAAAAAAGGGGGGTAGCCATCCAGGACCCTGGGGACCCACGGGCTCCTGGGGACCTCTGGGCCCTTTAATAAAAAAAAATATATACATAAATATATATTAAAAAAAGGGGAGGGTTGTCATCCGGGGGCCCTGGGGACCCACGGGCTCCTGGGGACCTTTGGGCCCTTTAATAAAAAAATATATATATATATATTTAAAAAAAAGGGGGGTTGCCATCCAGGGCCCTGGGGACCCACGGGCTCCTGGGGACCTCTGGGCCCTTTAATAAAAAAAAATATATACATAAATATATATTAAAAAAAGGGGAGGGTTGTCATCCGGGACCCACGGGCTCCTGGGGACCTTTGGGCCCTTTAATAATAATAAAAAATATATATATATATATATATATAAAAAAGGGGGGATTGTCATCCGGTGCCCTGGGGGACCTCAGGGCCCATTACAAAAAAACGGGGGTTGTCATCCGGGCCCCTGGGGACCTCTGGGCCCCTTACAGGTGTACTGCCTGTACCCCCTTAATGGCGGCCCTGCCCACGGGAACCCAATGTCCGCCGGTGTCCCGCGATCGGGTCACAGAGCTGAAGAACGGGGAGAGGTGAGTGTAAACACAACATCTTCCACGTTCTGCCTAGTGACAGGACACTGATCGTCTGTTCCCTCTCATCAGGAGCAGCGATCAGCGACGTGTCACTTGTAGCCACGCCCCCTAACAGTTAGAATCCCTGCCTAAAACACGCTTAACCCCTTCCTTGCCCCCTAGTGCTTAAGCCCCTCACTGCCAGTGTCATTTTCACAGTAACCAGTGCATTTTTATAGCACTGATCGCTGCATAAATGTGAATGTTCTCAAAATAGCGCCAAAAGTGTCCGATGTGTCCGCCATAATGTCGTAGTCACGATAAAAATCGCAGATCGCCGCCATTACTAGTAAAAAAAATTATATATTTATATATATTTTTTGTTTTTTATAACAATGCCATAAATATATCCCCTATTTTGTAGAATCAATAAACGCTTATGGCGATTTTTTTTTACTCAAAATAAGTAGAAGAATACGTATTGGACTAAACTGAGGAAAAAAAAGTGGCCCCGGTCATTGTGCAGCCAAATCCTCCGGGGGGTGGGGGTGGGGGGGCTGAACGTGGTGGCAAACATATACTGGGAAATGGGTTTTGGGTTTCCCTTTAATGGATTTGTATCCATATGAAGCTCATCATGGAGGCATCAGGTCTCGTGTTTACGACGCATTTCCCTTTTTTCGCATTTTCAGACGCAGTAAATGTTTTTCGGTAATGCTTCCTCTAGGTTATGAAATCCAATAGCAGACAACATAACGAGCGGATGTGAGACGCATTACAGGCGGCCATTAAAGAGATAAATCCCTTGAAGAGCGGCTCTCGGGAGGTTATCTCCTCCACCATGGATGGCAGGCGGGAGGGATGGAGGAGAGGGATGGAGGAGCGGGATGGAGAGGGGTGGAGGAGAGGGATGGAGGAGAGGGATGAAGGAGAGGGATGGAAGAGAGGGGTGGAGGAGAGGAATAGAGGAGAGGGATGAAGGACAGGGATGGAGGAGAGGGATGGAGGAGAGGGATGGAGGAGAGGGATGGAGAGGGGTGGAGGAGAGGAATGGAGGAGAGGGATGGAGGAGAGGAATGGAGGAGAGGGATGGAGGACAGGGATGGAGGAGAGGGATGGAGGAGAGGGGTGGAGGAGAGGGGTGGAGGAGAGGGGTGGAGGAGAGGGATGAAGGAGAGGGATGGAGGAGAGGGATGGAGGAGAGGAATGGCAGGCGGGAGGGATGGAGAGGGATGGAGGAGAGGGATGGAGAGGGGTGGAGAGGGGTGGAGGAGAGGAATGGAGGAGAGGGATGGAGGACAGGGATGGAGGAGAGGGATGGAGGAGAGGGGTGGAGGAGAGGGGTGGAGGAGAGGGATGAAGGAGAGGGATGGAGGAGAGGGATGGAGGAGAGGAATGGCAGGCGGGAGGGATGGAGAGGGATGGAGGAGAGGAATGGCAGGCGGGAGGGATGGAGGAGAGGGATGGAGGAGAGGGATGGAGGAGCGGGATGGAGAGGGGTGGAGGAGAGGAATGGAGGAGAGGGATGGAGGAGAGGGGTGGAGGAGAGGAATAGAGGAGAGGGATGGAGGACAGGGATGGAGGAGAGGGATGGAGGAGAGGGATGGAGGAGAGGGGTGGAGGAGAGTGATGAAGGAGAGGGATGGAGGAGAGGGATGGAGAGGGGTGGAGGAGAGGAATGGAGGAGAGGGATGGAGGAGAGGAATGGAGGAGAGGGATGGAGAGGGGTGGAGGAGAGGAATGGAGGAGAGGGATGGAGGAGAGGAATAGAGGAGAGGGATGGAGGACAGGGATGGAGGAGAGGGATGGAGGAGAGGGTGGAGGAGAGGGGTGGAGGAGAGGGATGAAGGAGAGGGATGGAGGAGAGGGATGGAGGAGAGGAATGGAGAAGAGGGATGGAGGAGAGGAATGGAGGAGAGGAATGGAGGAGATGGATGGAAAGGGATGGAGAGGGATGGAGGAGAGGGATGGAGGAGAGGGATGGAGAAGAGGGTGGCAGGCGGGAGGGATGGAGAGGGATGGAGGAGAGGAATGGCAGGCAGGAGGGATGGAGAGGGATGGAGGAGAGGGATGGAGGAGAGGAATGGCAGGCGGGAGGGATGGAGGAGAGGGATGGAGGAGATGGATGGAGAGGGATGTAGAGGGATGGAGGAGAGGGATGGAGGAGAGGGATGGAGGAGAGGGTGGCAGGCGGGAGGGATGGAGAGGGATGGAGGAGAGGTATGGCAGGCGGGAGGGATGGAGAGGGATGGAGGAGAGGGATGGAGGAGAGGGATGGAGGAGAGGAATGGCAGGCGGGAGGGATGGAGGAGAGGAATGGCAGGCGGGAGGGATGGAGGAGAGGAATGGCAGGGGAGAGGGATGGAGGAGAGGAATGGCAGGCGGGAGGGATGGAGGAGAGGGATGGAGGAGAGGGATGGAGGAGAGGAATGGCAGGCGGGAGGGATGGAGAGGGATGGAGGAGAGGGATGGAGGAGAGGAATGGCAGACGAGAGGGATGGAGGAGAGGGATGGAGGAGATGGATGGAGAGGGATGGAGAGGGATGGAGGAGAGGGATGGAGGAGAGGGATGGAGGAGAGGGTGGCAGGCAGGAGGGATGGAGAGGGATGGAGGAGAGGGATGGAGGAGAGGGATGGAGGAGAGGGATGGAGGAGAGGAATGGAGGAGAGGGATGGAGAGGGGTGGAGGAGAGGAATGGAGGAGAGGGATGGAGGAGAGGGATGGAGGAGAGGAATAGAGGAGAGGGATGGAGGAAAGGGATGGAGGAGAGGGATGGAGGAGAGGGGTGGAGGAGAGGGATGAAGGAGAGGGATGGAGGAGAGGGATGGAGGAGAGGAATGTAGGAGAGGGATGGAGGAGAGGAATGGAGGAGAGGAATGGAGGAGATGGATGGAGAGGGATGAAGGAGAGGGATGGAGGAGAGGGATGGAGAAGAGGGTGGCAGGCGGGAGGGATGGAGAGGGATGGAGGAGAGGAATGGCAGGCAGGAGGGATGGAGAGGGATGGAGGAGAGGGATGGAGGAGAGGAATGGCAGGCGGGAGGGATGGAGGAGAGGGATGGAGAGGAGGAATGGCAGGCGGGAGGGATGGAGAGGGGTGGAGGAGAGGGATGGAGGAGAGGGATGGAGGAGAGGAATGGCAGGCGGGAGGGATGGAGGAGAGGGATGGAGGAGAGGAATGGCAGGCGGGAGGGATGGAGGAGAGGGATGGAGGAGAGGAATGGCAGGCGGGAGGGATGGAGAGGGGTGGAGGAGAGGGATGGAGGAGAGGGATGGAGGAGAGGGATGGAGGAGAGGGTGGCAGGCGGGAGGGATGGAGAGGGATGGAGGAGAGGGATGGAGGAGAGGGATGGAGGAGAGGGATGGCAGGCGGGAGGGATGGAGAGGGATGGAGGAGAGGGATGGAGGAGAGGGTGGCAGGCGGGAGGAATGGAGAGGGGTGGAGGAGAGGGGTGGAGGAGAGGGGTGGAGGAGAGGAATGGCAGGCGGGAGGGATGGAGAGGGGTGGAGGAGAGGGATGGAGGAGAGGGATGGAGGAGAGGGGTGGAGGAGAGGGGTGGCAGGCGGGAGGGATGGAGGAGAGTGATGAAGGAGAGGGATGGAGGAGAGGGATGGAGGAGAGGGATGGAGGAGAGGAATGGAGGAGAGGGATGGAGGAGAGGGATGGAGGAGGGGTGGAGGAGAGGGGTGGAGGACAGGGATGGAGAGGGATGGTGAGGGGTGGAGGAGAGGGATGGAGGAGAGGGGTGGAGGAGAGGGGTGGAGGAGAGGGATGGAGGAGAGGGTGGCAGGCGGGAGGAATGGAGAGGGGTGGAGGAGAGGGATGGAGGAGAGGGATGGAGGAGAGGGATGGAGGAGAGGGTGGCAGGCGGGAGGGATGGAGAGGGGTGGAGGAGAGGGATGGAGGAGAGGAATGGCAGGCGGGAGGGATGGAGAGGGATGGAGGAGAGGGATGGAGGAGAGGGTGGCAGGCGGGAGGAATGGAGAGGGGTGGAGGAGAGAAATGGAAGCTGCACATTAACAGGACTGATGGTTTAAATAACATTTACAAGCCCAGTGCTGACTTCATGTCTGACCTCTCACCCCCCCATCGGGTAAGTCAGCTCCCAGATTTGTAAATCCTGTCTAAACAAAGTCAAGCGGTAAGACTCTTAATGAATGACTTTCCCTGGGCCGACTTCTCCTGCCCATCCATCAATTTAATGCGGGGGGGGGGGGGCATTCCATGTGAAGGAGGCTGGGAATAGAGATGAGAGTGATGCTGGGTTCCTAGGAGGAGGCACCATCCATCATACCTGCCATGGTACCCCAGCCTGCAGAAAACGGGACCCCCCCCCCCTGATGGAGCGGATCTGTCATTTGTGTAGCATTGGACAATTCGTTTTCATACATGGCTTGTCCTGAACGCATGCACTACATGGACATCTGAACATCTCACCTACCTACATGGACCTCCACATTATTGAGTTCAGGGATGCACTACTGTATATGGCAGAAAGTCTATGGACTTCTGATCATCTCACCTACCTCAGGGCTGTCTTAATGCATGGACACCCCTGGGCACTGCCCAGGTGCCCCAGGTGCATGGGGGCCCCATGATAATCTTGCATTACGTCATACCTGCCAACTGTCCCTGAGTTGCCGGGACAGTCACGCTTTATACGAAGGTGTCCCGGGATGGCAGCGCCCCCAGAACCTGTATAGTGCCCTCCTCATCTCAGTATTGTGCCCTCCTCATCTCGGTATTGTGCCCTCCTCATCTCAGTGTTGTGCCCTCCTCATCTCAGTGTTGTGCCCTCCTCATCTCAGTGTTGTGCCCTCCTCATCTCAGTGTTGTGCCCTCCTCATCTCAGTACTGTGCCCTCCTCATCTCAGTACTGTGCCCTCCTCATCTCAGTACTGTGCCCTCCTCATCTCAGTATTGTGCCCTCCTCATCTCAGTATTGTGCCCTCCTCATCTCAGTGTTGTGCCCTCCTCATCTCAGTATTGTACCCTCCTCATATCAGTGTTGTGCCCTCCTCATCTCAGTATTGTGCCCTCCTCATCTCAGTGTTGTGCCCTCCTCATCTCAGTATTGCACCCTCCTCATATCAGTGTTGTGCCCTCTTCATCTCAGTGTTGTGCCCTCCTCATCTCAGTACTGTGCCCTCCTCATCTTAGTATTGTGCCCTCCTCATCTCAGTATTGTGCCCTCCTCATCTCAGTACTGTGCCCTCCTCATCTCAGTGTTGTGCCCTTCTCATTCCCCTTGTACTCTGCCCTTCTGCACCCTCCTTTCTGTGCCCCTTTTTGTTGATTAGTCTTTTTGTCTTAATCGTTAGTCTAGCCAGCCAGGCCAGCACCCTGAGACCAGCCAGGCCAGCACCCTGAGACTAGTCAGGCCAGCACCCTGAGACTAGTCAGGCCAGCACCCTGAGACCAGCCAGGCCAGCACCCTGAGACCAGCCAGGCCAGCACCCTGAGACTAGTCAGGCCAGCACCCTGAGACCAGCCAGGCCAGCACCCTGAGACCAGTTAGGCCAGCACCCTGAGACCAGCCAGGCCAGCACCCTGAGACCAGCCAGGCCAGCACCCTGAGACTAGTCAGGCCAGCACCCTGAGACCAGCCAGGCCAGCACCCTGAGACCAGCCAGGCCAGCACCCTGAGACCAGCCAGGCCAGCACCCTGAGACCAGCCAGGCCAGCACCCTGAGACCAGCCAGGCCAGCCCTCTGAAACCAGCCAGGCCACCACCGAGTACCATGAGGCCAGCCAGCCAGCCAGGCCAGCACCAGTATTTTCTGTGAAATATATATGCATTTGAGGGTATCATTGAGGGGGGGGGGGGTCACAGTCATGGAGGAACAGAAAAGGATCTTCACCAAACTGTTACCACAAGGTTGGAAGAGCTCAATTGTCTACAATGTCTTTGTATGGTGGTAAATTATTAATTCAGGGCCCTTCGCTGGAGACCCCTGAACTCAGTCAGGGTGGAACAGAAAAGGGTCTTCACCAAGATGTGACTAGAAATGCAGAGGTATGGTCATGACACTGAGGAAGACACTTGGCCGAAACATCTTCAGCATTACAGAACGAGTTGCGTTGAATGTGACCAACTACGACTCGGGTCTTCACTTTTACCACAGCGGTGATACTTTCTCGGGGGAACTTTATAAGTGGGTAATTGTTATGTTTCCTTTGAGTCTCACATTCCTTTGTAGAGGAACGGAACGTGTTTCCAGACTCTCACCTATCGGGGGCCTTTGACAAGTAGCCCAGAGGCTGAAGACTCTACAGGTTATCACAATTGCTTCTTGGTGAAAGTCAAACACGTCTCTTCTGATGGTTATCTGTGACACAAAACCAGCATAGAATCCATCACTCGCAGCATTCCAGACACAATCTGTACACTGAGGAGATCATTAGGATAAGTGGAATGTACTCCTCAGATGATGTCAGGGATGCCCATACATGGTCAGATGTTTGGAGGTAATGCGTTTGATTGAAGCGTTGTTTGCAACCAGAGGATGAGGCCGTGTCCGGGGTTCACCGGAGGGCAAAAAAAAGGAGCATTTCTGGATGTTGGAGTTATTTTGACTAAAACATTTTGTCTCAAAATTAACAATTTTTGATATTGGCGAAATTTTTCAGAATTATACATATTAAAAAAAATGTTTTCATCATTTAGAAGCGTTTTTTTATGGAGTATTTGGGTCGTTTTATTTATTTCATGAATGTTCCTTGTATTTTTTTTTTTGCATATTTGATTATTTGTGTTTCATCATTTTATATATAAACATAAATGATTGAGGTTAATGAACAGCCATTTTTTGGCGCTAGAAGAGATCGAGGATACCATGAACAATACCAATTTGAATGGACTTTTAAGGTACCCATGATGAGATATACAAAAGAAAAAAAAATCTAAAATATATTTATTATATTAAAATCACATAAAGTTTGCATAGTTTTTAAAAATACTGCAATCTACTTTATCAGGGGTCGCTACTGTACAGAATTTTACAACATACACTATACTGCGAAAAGTATTGGGACGCCGGCCTGTACACGCACATGAACTTTAATGGCATCCCAGTCTTAGTCCGTAGGGTTCAAATTTTTCTGTTTGTTACTTTTCTGCCCACCACCTTCTCCAGATCAACTTCACTGCTCAACACATTCTCTGTATACATTTGACTGCCACCAACTTCTTCAGCTCAAACTTACTGCCCACCATCTTCTCCAGACCAACTTCACTGCCCACCAACTTCCCCAGATTAACATCACTGCCCACCACCTTCTCCAGACCAACTTCACTGCCCACCAACTTCTCCAGACCAACTTCACTGCCCACCACATCATCTTTATTGCCCATCACCTTCTCCAGATTAACTTCATTGCCCACCACCTTTTCCAGCTCAACTCAGTACTCACCAACTTCTTAACTGCTCAACACATTCTCTGTATACATTTCACTGCCACCAACTTCTTCAGATCAACTTCACTGCCCAACAACTTCATCATCTTAAATTCACTGCCTGCCATCTTCTCCAGCTTAAATGTAGTCCCCACCACCTTTTCCAGCTCAAACTTAAAGCTCACCAGCTTCTCCAGATCCACCCGAGTGCTTACCAACCTCTCGAACTTAAATTCAGTGCCCACCAAAATATCTAGATTAAATTCACCCAACGACTTTAAACTGCTCCCTATCCATCCAGCTACTTTCACACAAGTGACACAGCCATAAAGTTGGTACTGGCATGGTGCATTTGTCACCTGGCCACAGGTGACCTGACAACGACTGTAGAGCCACGACCACAGCTGACAATTGTGTCCACCAAAAGTCCATCAATCACCGCCTGGAGTAGCACCCAGTAGTATTGTGCCCACCCAACACCTTAACAGCCTGCCCTCCACCACCTTCCCTATCACCCTCTGAAGGTCTCCTCTGCCTGCTCAAGGTGGGTGGGCACTGGGCAGGAAGACCTTTATTGGGCTGCATATTTTCAATGGATGCTCTCTACCATAGGTAAACTCTTTTAGGATTCAATGCAATATATGAGCCCAATAAAATCCCCTAAATTTGACGTAACCCTAAATGGACGTTACCTTTGCTCTGCGCACTATGTATCATAATCAATTATCATTTAAAAAATTGTAATCGTTTGATAAAGCTCTGTGCTGCTGATTTCCTTCTCCCTATTTGCAGCTACTTCCCCTCTAGGTGCACATCAGCAATGGCTGCATGGCATTTCTCAGGGCTGGATTCTTGAAGGTGACAACCATAGACCATGTCTGCGTTGACAAGCTTGAGTGTTGTCACCGTAAAACTGGAGGTGTTAAGTGATGGGATAATCATGTAAGAATATAAAGGAAAAGGCCAGATAAAAAGAAAAGTAACGCAGCCAACACCGCTTAGGACTGGAAAGCTGCAACATATACATTTCTGGTGTTTGGGTGTAGATAGACTTTAACTTTTGTAACCTTTTTATGGCCCCTTCCTCAAGAGAAGTGTTGGTTCACTCAGTCACAAGATTGTTAATTCCCTCAATTCCGACAAATTTATGGCTCTATAATGAGCTCAGGGCTGCCAGTAAAAGTAAAGCAGTCGGTTACTTTGTAGAGTCTGAAGCTTTGTTCATACAAATTGTTGACTTTTCTCTGATGAGCGTCAATAGGCCATTGAGGAAGTGCAATATACTGGATGTCTTTTTTTTATAAAATCCCCCCTCCTGACAGCATTGTTGGAAAACCTGTTTGACAATAATGTCGTGTTTTAGTCTGCGGAGGAAGGGATGGATTTGATGGCCCATAGAGGGAAGGAACAGACTTGATGGTCCATGAAAGGAAGGAACGGACTTGATGGCCCATGGAAGAAAGGAACAGACTTGATGGCCCATAGAAGGAAGCAACGGACTTGATGGCCCATGGAAGGAAGGAACAGACTAGATGGCCCATGGAAGGAACGGACTTGATGGTCCACGAAAGGAAGGAATGGACTTGATGGTCCATGAAAGGAAGGAACAGACTTGATGGCCCATGGAAGGAAGGAACAGACTTGATGGCCCATAGAAGGAAGGAACGGACTTGATGACCTATGGAAGGAAGGAACGGACTTGATGACCTATGGAAGGAAGGAACAGATTTGATGGCCCATGGAAGGAAGGAACAGACTAGATGGCCCATAGAAGGAAGGAACGGACTTGATGGTCTATGGAAGGAAGGAACGGACTTGATGGCCTATAGAAAGAAGGACAGATTTGATGGCCCATAAAAGTAGAAACAGACTTACTGGCCCATAGGAGGAAGGGGTGGACTTGATGGCCCATAGCAAAAAGGGATGGCCATGGAAGGAAGGACGGATTTGATGGCCCATGGAAGGAAGAAACAGACTTGATGGTCCATGGAAGGAAGGACGGATTTGATGGCCCATTCAAGGAAGGAACAGACTTGATGGCCCATAGGAGGAAGGAAAGGACTTGATGACCTATGGAAGGAAGGAACGGACTTGATGACCTATGGAAGGAAGGAACGGACTTGATGGCCCATGGAAGGAAGGAACAGACTAGATGGCCCATAGAAGGAAGGAACGGACTTGATGGCCCATAGAAGGAAGGAACGGACTTGATGACCTATGGAAGGAAGGAACGGACTTGATGACCTATGGAAGGAAGGAACGGACTTGATGGCCCATGGAAGGAAGGAACAGACTAGATGGCCCATAGAAGGAAGGAACGGACTTGATGGCCTATGGAAGGAAGGAACGGACTTGATGGCCTATGGAAAGAAGGACAGATTTGATGGCCCATAAAAGTAGAAACAGACTTACTGGCCCATAGGAGGAAGGGGTGGACTTGATGGCCCATAGGAGGAAGGGATGGATTTGATGGCCCATGGAAGGAAGAAACAGACTTGATGGTCCATGAAAGGAAGGACGGATTTGATGGCCCATTCAAGGAAGGAACAGACTTGATGGCCCATAGGAGGAAGGAAAGGACTTGATGACCTATGGAAGGAAGGAACGGACTTGATGACCTATGGAAGGAAGGAACGGACTTGATGGCCCATGGAAGGAAGGAACAGACTAGATGGCCCATAGAAGGAAGGAACGGACTTGATGGCCCATAGAAGGAAGGAACGGACTTGATGACCTATGGAAGGAAGGAACGGACTTGATGACCTATGGAAGGAAGGAACGGACTTGATGGCCCATGGAAGGAAGGAACAGACTAGATGGCCCATAGAAGGAAGGAACGGACTTGATGGCCTATGGAAGGAAGGAACGGACTTGATGGCCTATGGAAAGAAGGACAGATTTGATGGCCCATAAAAGTAGAAACAGACTTACTGGCCCATAGGAGGAAGGGGTGGACTTGATGGCCCATAGGAGGAAGGGATGGATTTGATGGCCCATGGAAGGAAGAAACAGACTTGATGGTCCATGGAAGGAAGGACGGATTTGATGGCCCATTCAAGGAAGGAACAGACTTGATGGCCCATAGGAGGAAGGAAAGGACTTGATGGCCCATGGAAGGAAGGAACAGACTTGATGGCCCATAAAGGGGAAGGGATGGACTTGATGGCTGCTTGTAGGAAAGAACGGACTTGATGGCCCATAGGAGGAAGGAACAGACTTGATGGCCTGTAGGAGGAAGGAATGGACATGATGGCCCGTAGGAGGAAGGGACGGACTTGATGGCACATGGAAGGAAGGAACGGACTTGATGGCCCATGGAAGAAAGGAATGGACTTGGTAACCGTAGGAGGAAGGAATGGACATGATGGCCTATAGGAGGAAGGAACAGACTTAATGGCCCATAGGGGGAAGGAACGGACTTGATGGCCCATAGAAGGAAGGGACAAACTTGATGGACTGTAGGAGGAAGGAATGGACTTGATGGCCCGTAGGAGGAAGGAACAGACATGATGGCCGTGGAAGGGAGGAGTGGACTTGATGGGCTGTAGGAGGAAGGGACAGACTTGATGACCCATAGGAGGAAGGAACGTACTTGATGGGCTGTAGGAGGAAGGAATGGACTTGATGCATCATAGGAGGAAGGAACACACTTGATGGGCTGTAGGAGGAAGGAATGGACTTGATGCATCATAGGAGTAAGGGACGGACTTGATGGGCTAAAGGAGGAAGGAATGGACTTGATGGCTCGTAGAAGGTAGGAGTGAACTTAATGGCCCATAGGAGGAAGGAACGGACTTGATGGCCCATAGAAGGAAAAAACTTGATGGCCGTAGAAGGGAAGGAATAGACTTGATGGCCAGTAGGAGGGAGGAGCAGACTTGATGGACAGTAGGAGGAAGGAATGGACTTGATGGCCCGTAGGAGAAAGGAACGGACTTGATGACCCATAGGAGGAAGGACAAAGGTGTGCGCACAGGGTTTTGCTGGGTGTGCCTAATTACCACATGTGCATTAGCATTATCCAAGAGCAGCACCAGGTGGGTGGTTGGGGGTGCCAGTGGCCAGTGTAAATGCCCCCAATATATTAAAATCTAGGTTCAACTTTAGGAACATGCTACACCCGTATTTAGGGTGCACTATAATATGCTCCCAATCAACAGTCTCCCACTATCAGAACCCCCTTCCTGTGACAGCAGGTGGCATACATGTGTGTTTGAACTTTGGGGTGCACACCCTAATGCAATAGGCACATCTATGAGGAAGGAACACACTTGATGGGCTGTAGGAGGAAGGCACAGGCTTGATGACCCATAGGAGGAAGGAACGGACTTGATGACCCATAGGAAGAAGGAACGCACTTGATGACCCATAGGAGGAAGGAATGGACTTAATGGCCCGTAGGAGGAAGGAATGGACTTGATGACCCATAGGAGGAAGGAACAGACTTGATGGGCTGTAGGAGGAAGGAACGGACTTGATGGGCTGTAGGAGGAAAGAATGGACTTGATGGCCCATAGGAGGAAGGAATGGACTTGATGGGCTGTAGTAGGAAGGAACAGACTTGATGCATCATAGGAGAAAGGAACGGACTAGATGACCCATAGGAGGAAGGAACAGACATGATGACCCATAGGAGGAAGGAATGGACTCGATGGGCTGTAGGAGGAAGGAACAGACTTGATGACCCATAGGAGGAAGGAACTGACTTAATGGGCTGTAGGAGGAAGGAATGGACTTGATGCATCATAGGAGGAAGGAACGGACTTGATGGGCTGTAGGAGGAAGGAACGGACTTGATGGGCTGTAGGAGGAAGGAACGGACTTAATGGGCTGTAGGAGGAAGGGACGGACTTGATGACCCATAGGAGGAAGGAATGTACTTGATGGGCTGTAGGAGGAAGGAATGGACTTGATGCATCATAGGAGGAAGGGATGGACTTGATGGGCTATAGGAGGAAGGAATGGACTTGATGGGCTGTAGTAGGAAGGAACAGACTTGATGCATCATAGGAGGAAGGAACAGACATTATGACCCAAAGGAGGAAAGAATTGGACTCGATGGGCTGTAGTAGGAAGGAACAGACTTGATGCATCATAGGAGAAAGGAACGGACTAGATGACCCATAGGAGGAAGGAACAGACATGATGACCCATAGGAGGAAGGAATGGGCTTGATGAGCTGTAGGAGGAAGGAACAGACTTGATGCATCATAGGAGGAAGGAACAGATATTATGACCCAAAGGAGGAAAGAATTGGACTCGATGGGCTGTTGGAGGAAGGAACGGACTTGATGACCCATAGGAGGAAGGAACTGACTTGATGGGCTGTAGGAGGAAGGAATGGACTTGATGCATCATAGGAGGAAGGAACGGACTTGATGGGCTGTAGGAGGAAGGAACGGACTTGATGGGCCGTAGGAGGAAGGAATGGACTTAATGCATCATAGGAGGAAGGAATGGACTTGATGGGCTGTAGGAGGAAGGAATGGACTTGATGCATCATAGGAGGAAGGAATGGACTTGATGGGCTGTAGGAGGAAGGAACGGACTTGATGGGCTGTAGGAGGAAGGAATGGACATGATGGCCTATAGGAGGAAGGAACAGACTTAATGGCCCATAGGGGGAAGGAACGGACTTGATGGCCCATAGAAGGAAGGGACAAACTTGATGGACTGTAGGAGGAAGGAATGGACTTGATGGCCCGTAGGAGGAAGGAACAGACATGATGGCCGTGGAAGGGAGGAGTGGACTTGATGGGCTGTAGGAGGAAGGGACAGACTTGATGACCCATAGGAGGAAGGAACGTACTTGATGGGCTGTAGGAGGAAGGAATGGACTTGATGCATCATAGGAGGAAGGAACACACTTGATGGGCTGTAGGAGGAAGGAATGGACTTGATGCATCATAGGAGTAAGGGACGGACTTGATGGGCTAAAGGAGGAAGGAATGGACTTGATGGCTCGTAGAAGGTAGGAGTGAACTTAATGGCCCATAGGAGGAAGGAACGGACTTGATGGCCCATAGAAGGAAAAAACTTGATGGCCGTAGAAGGGAAGGAATAGACTTGATGGCCAGTAGGAGGGAGGAGCAGACTTGATGGACAGTAGGAGGAAGGAATGGACTTGATGGCCCGTAGGAGAAAGGAACGGACTTGATGACCCATAGGAGGAAGGACAAAGGTGTGCGCACAGGGTTTTGCTGGGTGTGCCTAATTACCACATGTGCATTAGCATTATCCAAGAGCAGCACCAGGTGGGTGGTTGGGGGTGCCAGTGGCCAGTGTAAATGCCCCCAATATATTAAAATCTAGGTTCAACTTTAGGAACATGCTACACCCGTATTTAGGGTGCACTATAATATGCTCCCAATCAACAGTCTCCCACTATCAGAACCCCCTTCCTGTGACAGCAGGTGGCATACATGTGTGTTTGAACTTTGGGGTGCACACCCTAATGCAATAGGCACATCTATGAGGAAGGAACACACTTGATGGGCTGTAGGAGGAAGGCACAGGCTTGATGACCCATAGGAGGAAGGAACGGACTTGATGACCCATAGGAAGAAGGAACGCACTTGATGACCCATAGGAGGAAGGAATGGACTTAATGGCCCGTAGGAGGAAGGAATGGACTTGATGACCCATAGGAGGAAGGAACAGACTTGATGGGCTGTAGGAGGAAGGAACGGACTTGATGGGCTGTAGGAGGAAAGAATGGACTTGATGGCCCATAGGAGGAAGGAATGGACTTGATGGGCTGTAGTAGGAAGGAACAGACTTGATGCATCATAGGAGAAAGGAACGGACTAGATGACCCATAGGAGGAAGGAACAGACATGATGACCCATAGGAGGAAGGAATGGACTCGATGGGCTGTAGGAGGAAGGAACAGACTTGATGACCCATAGGAGGAAGGAACTGACTTAATGGGCTGTAGGAGGAAGGAATGGACTTGATGCATCATAGGAGGAAGGAACGGACTTGATGGGCTGTAGGAGGAAGGAACGGACTTGATGGGCTGTAGGAGGAAGGAACGGACTTAATGGGCTGTAGGAGGAAGGGACGGACTTGATGACCCATAGGAGGAAGGAATGTACTTGATGGGCTGTAGGAGGAAGGAATGGACTTGATGCATCATAGGAGGAAGGGATGGACTTGATGGGCTATAGGAGGAAGGAATGGACTTGATGGGCTGTAGTAGGAAGGAACAGACTTGATGCATCATAGGAGGAAGGAACAGACATTATGACCCAAAGGAGGAAAGAATTGGACTCGATGGGCTGTAGTAGGAAGGAACAGACTTGATGCATCATAGGAGAAAGGAACGGACTAGATGACCCATAGGAGGAAGGAACAGACATGATGACCCATAGGAGGAAGGAATGGGCTTGATGAGCTGTAGGAGGAAGGAACAGACTTGATGCATCATAGGAGGAAGGAACAGATATTATGACCCAAAGGAGGAAAGAATTGGACTCGATGGGCTGTTGGAGGAAGGAACGGACTTGATGACCCATAGGAGGAAGGAACTGACTTGATGGGCTGTAGGAGGAAGGAATGGACTTGATGCATCATAGGAGGAAGGAACGGACTTGATGGGCTGTAGGAGGAAGGAACGGACTTGATGGGCCGTAGGAGGAAGGAATGGACTTAATGCATCATAGGAGGAAGGAATGGACTTGATGGGCTGTAGGAGGAAGGAATGGACTTGATGCATCATAGGAGGAAGGAATGGACTTGATGGGCTGTAGGAGGAAGGAACGGACTTGATGGGCTGTAGGAGGAAGGAATGGACTTAATGCATCATAGGAGGAAGGAATGGACTTGATGGGCTGTAGGAGGAAGGAATGGACTTGATGCATCATAGGAGGAAGGAATGGACTTGATGGGCTGTAGGAGGACGGAACGGACTTGATGGGCTGTAGGAGGAAGGAATGGACTTAATGCATCATAGGAGGAAGGAATGGACTTGATGGGCTGTAGGAGGAAGGAATGGACTTGATGCATCATAGGAGGAAGGAATGGACTTGATGGGCTGTAGGAGGAAGGAACGGACTTGATGGGCTGTAGGAGGAAGGAACAGACTTGATGGCCTGTAGGAGGAAGGAATGGACTTGATGCATCATAGGAGGAAGGAACGGACTTGATGGGCTGTAGGAGGAAGGAATGGACTTGATGCATCATAGGAGGAAGGAACGGACTTGATGACCCATATTAGGAAGGAATGTACTTGATGGGCTGTAGGAGGAAGGAATGGACTTGATGCATCATAGGAGGAAGGGACGGACTTGATGGGCTATAGGAGGAAGGAATTGACTTGATGACCCATAGGAGGAAGGAATGGACTTGATGACCCATAGGAGGAAGGAATGGACTTGATGAACCATAGGAGGAAGGAATGGACTTGATGGGCTGTAGGAGGAAGGAATGGACTTGATGCATCATAGGAGGAAGGAATGGACTTGATGGGCTGTAGGAGGAAGGAACGGACTTGATGGGCTGTAGGAGGAAGGAACAGACTTGATGGCCTGTAGGAGGAAGGAATGGACTTGATGCATCATAGGAGGAAGGAACGGACTTGATGGGCTGTAGGAGGAAGGAATGGACTTGATGCATCATAGGAGGAAGGAACGGACTTGATGACCCATATTAGGAAGGAATGTACTTGATGGGCTGTAGGAGGAAGGAATGGACTTGATGCATCATAGGAGGAAGGGACGGACTTGATGGGCTATAGGAGGAAGGAATTGACTTGATGACCCATAGGAGGAAGGAATGGACTTGATGACCCATAGGAGGAAGGAATGGACTTGATGAACCATAGGAGGAAGGAACGGACTTGATGCTCCATATCACCTCTCAGACATAAGGTGATCACTATCTCGGTGTCACCATACACAGACTGAATGAACAGGTTAGACTGGTGTGCCTCCCTTATCATTGAGCTCACCAAATATCATGTTGTCCCCCCCCGTGGTGTACGGGTCCCTGTTCCCATTTGTCTGCCACGAATGCAGGTCATCGATCAGCATATTAATCATGTCAGGAAAGTTTCTGTGTTTGGGGTTTTATGATGACCAATTTCCTGCCGTTGACTAATAACAGAGGAAATACAGCATTCAAGGGTCTGCCCCGGGATACAAGGGGGGCACCAAGTCCTGAGCTTATTTTTACATAAACAAGTAAATTGGCTGCTGAAAGAGAGCGAGTGCCGGGTGGGAAGAGGGGCGTCCATGTGCACAGAAACCCAACACCACGTAAACCTAAAGAAGCTATTCTCAAGTTCTCTGGAGATTCTACCAAAAGTGTAGAGTAGATAAGCCACCTAAAGAATTTATTTTCCTTTGTTGGCTTGAGTAGGAACCAAAACACACCACTGTCTGCTGGGGCTCTAAGAGCCACATGGCAAGTGCCAATCAGCTTCCAGATTTTATTTGCAAAGCTTAATCTCTTCACCAATTGAGGGCTACAGCACGATCACATTTCCGGCAGGGTGTCTATTGATGTCCTCTCATGATCACGTTTTTGATTGTTTCTTATGCTTTTTCTTCTTTTTAGCCCAGATGAAGAGTATTGAGCCCCCGAAACATGTTGGTCTTCTTTATGGAATACATGTTATCATTGACTGTTGATACTATTATGGCGCTCTCATTCTTCCAACACCATGTGACTTTTTCCGGGAAACCTTTGGGGCACCCCAGTTGAAAGAAAGTGCCCCCCTAAGCCCTCAGTGTTAAAATGATATGAAAGTATCGTACACCCGAGTTCAGTACTCCTGCACCCCATACACAATCTGAAGACACAGCAGGAAGTGAGTGAAAATCTCTTCAAAATTAGGGACTCTAAGTTGTCACCACAACATTGGAGGATATCCTATGGCAAATGTAAGATCTTTGATCTTTTTTCACTCTCAATACCCAATGCAATGTTCTCCAGGATGCATAGAGTTTGTGAAACGATAATAGAAACCTTGCAAAGGTTCTAACCCCCTTATCTGTAATGCTGAGCTATATACCCGGATCTGTGAGGCTGAGCTATATACCCTGATCTGTAATTCTGAGCTATATACCCTGATATGTGAGGCCGAGCTATATACCCTGAACTGCGATTCTGAGCTATATACCCTGATCTGTAATGCTAAGCTATATACCCTGATCTTGGAGGTTGAGCTATATACCCTGATCTGTAATGCTGAGCAGCTACATAGCCTAATCTGTGATGCTAAGCTGTATACCCTGATCTGTGAGGTTGAGCTATATACCCTGATCTGTAATGCTGAGCAGCTACATAGCCTAATCTGTGATGCTAAGCTGTATACCCTGATCTGTGAGGTTGAGCTATATACCCTGATCTGTAATGCTAAGCAGCTACATAGCCTGATCTGTGATGCTTAGCTATATACCCTGATCTGTAATGCTGTGCTATATACCCTGATCTGTGAGGCTGAGCTGTATACCCTGATCAGTAATAAGCTATATACCCTAATCTGTGATGCTGAGCTGCATACCCTTATCTGTGAGACTGAGCTGTATACCCTGATCTGTAATGCTGAGCTATATACCCTTATCTGTAATGCTGAGCTATATACCCTGATCTGTGAGGCTGAGCTGTATACCCTGGTCTGTGAGACTGAGCTGTATACCCTGAACTGTGAGGCTGAGCTGTATACCCTGATCTGTGAGGCTGAGCTGTATGCCATGATCTGTGAGGCCGATCTATATACCCTGATCTGTAATGCTGAGCTATATACCCTGATCTGTGAGGCTGATCTATTTACCCTGATCTGTAATGCTGAGCTATACTGTATACCCTGATCTGTAATGCTGAGCTATATACCTTGATCTGTGAGGCTGAGCTATATACCCTGATCTGTGAGGCCGAGCTATATACCCTGATCTGTGAGGCTGAGCTATATACCCTGATCTTGGAGGTTAAGCTATATATCCTGATCTGTAATGCTGAGCTATATACCCTGATCTCGGAGGTTGAGCTATATACCCTAATCTGTAATGCTAAGCAGCTACATAGCCTGATTTGTGATGCTGAGCTGTATACCCTGATCTGTAAGGCTGAGCTATATATCCTTATCTATGTGGCTGAGCTATATACCCTGATCTGTAATGCTGAGCTATATACCCTGATATTGGAGGTTTAGCTATATACCCTGATTTGTAATGCTAAGCAGCTTTATAGTCTGATCTGTGAGGTTGAGCTGTATACCCTGATCTGTAATGCTGAGTTATATACCCTAATCTGTTAGGCTGAGCTGTATACCCTGAGCTGTGAGGCCGAGCTATATACCCTGATCTCGGAGGTTGAGCTATATACCCTGATCTGTGATGCTGAGGTATATACCCTGATCTGTGAGGCTGAGCTATATACCCTAATCTGTGATGTTGAGCTGTATACCCTGAACTGTGATGCTGATCTGTATACTCCTGACACTATGGGTGGAAGCAAGTGGAATACAGGGGGTGGATTCTATAGGCGTGGGGCTTATCAGAAGTGGGAGGGGTCAAAAAGGATGGGCGGGGGCCCCCCATCCCAAAACGTCACCAGCTGCCACTGCCTTTATATACACTTTATGTATACATGGGGACAAGGTGCTTTGGGGTGGCACCAAAGCACCCCTCCCATGTTGAGAGTTATGTAGCCTAGTATGGTTCAGGGGGTGGGGGGGGGGGGTTGGGCGTTTTCTCATCTTTTCCTGTCCTGCCTGGCTGCATGCTCAGATAAGGGCGTGGTATGGATGGAGCACACCCCCCTGAAGGGTGCTTACAAGAATTGGGAATCCCAAGTTCTCCAAAGACACCTCTTCGAGGCCCAGGGATGTTGGAGAGAGGAAACATCTGGAACCCAGGAGCAAGGTGAGTATTCTACATAGTACATGCATTTGGAGGGGGGTGGGGGGCAGTTACATATGGAGACCTTGCCCTTTAGGACTTATTACTCCATATTACTCCCCATTGGCTGCCATACACATGGCTGCACGTTATTTGGGTGACCTCATTCGATCATTTTACACAGAGCTATTAAAACCCACCATCATGGTTCTCACAGTGACAATTGTAAAACTCATCGAACATCCGAATTTAGAAACATCCTCCCCCATGCCGTCCTCAGCGTCCCGTCCTGTCCTCCCCGTCCCGTCCTCCCCATCCCGTCTACGTCATCCCCGTCCCGTCCCCCCTGTCCCGTCTGCGTCATCCCAGGTGAAAGATGGATTGCTTTCATTTCTCAATGTAATTACTCTTTATTAGCCGTTATTTCCACCCCCCCCCCCGTCCTTATAGGAGACGTTCGCGACCTCATATCCTCTCCTTCAGCCCCTGCTCAGGACCGTTTCGTCTTTTCTGACAACAGGCCAGTTTAATTAAAACCTAATTAGTTGCCCGTGACAACCGGTGGCAGATGCTTGACTCATGGAACCAGGCTAAGCTCCTTTCCCCCCGGTGTGATGGCTTGGCATGGCATCCTGGCCTGGTAAAGAGTCAATCCCCATCCACCCTTAAGCTGTCCAGACCTGTGTTTCTGTTTGGTGCCGGAGCCAAGTCGGTTCTGTTAAGTGGAATAACTGTGATGTCATTCCCCGTCACTAGAAGCTCTGGATATTTCTCAATGAGGTTTTGCTGAAGGAAAGCCCATTAATGTCCTCTTTTTTTCAGTGAGTAAATCTTGCGTTGGGCTCGTGCGAAAGTCTCCCGCTCTTCACCGGCTGCCAAATGAGTCTAGCAGGAAAAGGTCTTCAGCTCAGGTCATTACATACATTATTCCAATTGTCTCACCAGACCGGGTGCCAGAGGGCCTAGCGGCTCATATATTTCACCGGCGTTACTGCAAAGCCTTGGCCGGCAACAATGCGGTTTGTTTGCCTATTCCATTGTCCTATTGGGCCTCCAGTACTAGGTTTGATCCTAAGGTAGTACATAAACTACTCTATATGATACTTTAGGTAGGTATGTACCATGCGTCTGTCAATTTTTGGTTTTCTCATGAAAAAAGATCTACTGGAAGGATCACAGATAATAAAACGTATATATGTACACTCACTTTATTAGGCCCACCTTGTAGGGAAGGGGTCCTCAAACTACGACCCTCCAGTTTTTCAGGTACTACAATTCCCATCATGCCTAGTCATGTCTGTGAATGTCAGAGTTTTACAATGCCTCGTGGTTCTTGTAGTTCCGCGAACAGCTGGAGAGCCGTACTTTGAAGATCCCTGTTGTAGGGTGACCACATGTCCTGGGTTGCCCGGGACAGTCCCACACTTTCCAGGCCTGTCCCGGGTCCCCAAAAAACAGCTCTATTAATGCTGATGATAGATGCTCACCGGCCACTTTGTTGGGCCCACCTTGTAGGGTGTCCAAATGTCCGGGTTGCATTTGGTGGCAGGTAGAGTGGCCGGTGACACACTCGGGGCTCCCACTGATTCTGCATTATGATGAGTTGAATCATTTTATTCTATATTACAATGTAATAACAGAAATAATGTGCTTCAATCATCCTGACACCATAACAACCATGGTGCCGTGATCATTGAAGCGCCAACACCAGCCATTTCCCTGATAAATTACCCCCCCCAAAAATATTTTCTGGTAGTGCCCCTCCCGAGACTAGACTCTGGATGCGCCCCTGTTTACATTTAGTCAAAAGCCCCAATTTCTTAATCATACATCTGTAGGACGAAGGATAAGTATTCAGGTGCATTGCGATGTCCAAAGCAGTCTAACTGAGGACCACCAAGCAAGGGCTAACAGGCCCACAAAAACCAACCGGTTGACAAAGGTGGCTCAACAGAACCCACAGGGGTCATCTGAAGAACCTTATGAAAATAAAACTTTACTAATGCGTGACCAGGAGACCAGGTGGCAGCCTCGCAGATCTGAGGAACAGATGCTTGAGACTAAAAAGCCAGAGAAGCACCAACCAGGGAAAGGGGGAACTTTCTCTCGAGGTCATAAGCTTGAATAATGAGCCGTCAAATCCACCTACTGATAGGAGAAAGAGAGGCAAGAGGCCTCTGAAAAATGAACTCTTAGGGCCAAGGTTTGACCCCTGATGGTACTCAGAGCCAGATTCTGGGACCCGACTAGTGAAAAGACAGAATTTGTTCCACGGAGAACTTGCTGGGATGGAATTTCCTTTTCTTGCACCAAGAAGAATATTCCTTCCTAGGGTGTGAGACGTGGATTTCCTAGCCTTCAAGAGCATAGAGATAAGGGAACTCGAGAGGTTCCTGCCACCTAGGACCTTGGCTTCAACCTCCAAACTGTAAATTCCAGCATCCATGGAGCAAGGTGGCAAACCAACACTTGGGACAGGAGATCTAAACAACATGAGAAGGCCCACAGAAAGCCCTCCAGGATCCTGCTGAGGTTCAAGTACCACAGTCTCCAGGGCTAGTTGGAGAGCCATGAGAATCACCAGAATGCCCCCCATCTTGATCCTGTGGAGTAGGCCCTGTGGTCAGGGGCGGACTGACAACTCATGGGGCCCCCGGGCAATAGAAGCTTATGGGGCCCCCAGGCTTACAGATGGCCACCATGTCAGGAGGCAGTGCAAAGGCGGGGCAGCTAAAATCTCAGGATTTTCACATCAAAAGCATGTCGGTTTTGGACATATCAGGGACAGATGTAAAAAAAAAACACAGATTTGTACATACTGTCCCTGGTTTTACTGAGCCTGGCAACCCTGATGGGGCCCCCTAGTGGCATGCCCGAGTGACTCAATGGTCAGTCCGCCCCTGACTGTGGTGATCTGAGGGATGAAGGTGCAGGAATCGGGGTGATCTGAGGGGTGAAGGTGCAGGAATTGGGGTGATCTGAGAGGTGAAGGTGCAGGAATTAGGGTGATCTGAGGGGTGAAGGTGCAGGAATCGGGGTGATCTGAGGGGTGAAGGTGCAGGAATTGGGGTGATCTGAGAGGTGAAGGTGCAGGAATTAGGGTGATCTGAGGGGTGAAGGTGCAGGAATTGAGGTGATCTGAGGGGTGAAGGTGCAGGAATTTGGGTGATCTGAGGGGTGAAGGTGCAGGAATTGGGGTGATCTGAGATGTGGAGGTGCAGGAATTGGGTAGATCTGAGGGGTGAAGGTGCAGGAATTGGGGTGATCTGAGAGGTGAAGGTGCAGGAATTAGGGTGATCTGAGGGGTGAAGGTGCAGGAATTGAGGTGATCTGAGGGGTGAAGGTGCAGGAATTGGGGAGATCTGAGGGGTGAAGGTGCAGGAATTGGGGTGATCTGAGGGATGAAAGTGCAGGAATTGGGGTGATCTGAGGGGTGAAGGTGCAGGAATTGGGGTGAACTGAGGGGTGAAGGTGCAGGAATTGGGGTGATCTGAGGGGTGAAGGTGCAGGAATTGGGGTGATCTGAGGGGTGAAGGTGCAGGAATTGGGGTGATCTGAGGGGTGAAGGTGCAGGAATTGGGGTGATCTGAGGGGTGAAGGTGCAGGAATTGGGGTGATCCGAGAGGTGAAGGTGCAGGAATTGGGGTGATCCGAGAGGTGAAGGTGCAGGAATTGGGGAGATCTAAGGGGTGAAGGTGCAGGAATTGGGTTGATCTGAGGGGTGAAGGTGCAGGAATTGGGGTGATCTGAGGGGTGAAGGTGCAGGAATTGGGGTGATCTGAGGGGTGAAGGTGCAGGAATTGGGTTGATCTGAGGGGTGAAGGTGCAGGAATTGGGGTGATCTGAGGGATGAAAGTGCAGGAATTGGGGTCATCTGAGGGGTGAAGGTGCAGGAATTGGGTTGATCTGAGGGGTGAAGGTGCAGGAATTGGGTTGATCTGAGGGGTGAAGGTGCAGGAATTGGGGAGATCTGAGGGGAGAAGGTGCAGGAATTGGGGAGATCTGAGGGGTGAAGGTGCAGGAATTGGGGTGATCTGAGGGATGAAAGTGCAGGAATTGGGGTGATCTGAGGGATGAAAGTGCAGGAATTGGGGTGATCTGAGGGATGAAAGTGCAGGAATTGGGGTGATCTGAGGGGTGAAGGTGCAGGAATTGGGGTGATCTGAGGGATGAAGGTGCAGGAATTGGGGTGATCTGAGGGATGAAAGTGCAGGAATTGGGGTGATCTGAGGGGTGAAGGTGCAGGAATTGGGGTGATCTGAGGGATGAAGGTGCAGGAATTGGGGTGATCTGAGGGATGAAAGTGCAGGAATTGGGGTGATCTGAGGGGTGAAGGTGCAGGAATTGGGGTGATCTGAGGGGTGAAGGTGCAGGAATTGGGTTGATCTGAGGGGAGAAGGGTAAAGAACTTTGTTATGTTTGTGTCTAATTGAGGAGCATTTCTGTCAGGTGACCCCAGAGTCAGGGGAAATCCCCATCACTGTAACAAGTGCCCCCACTGGAAAATTTCTGTTCTGGGGACAACTGTAAAATTTTGAAAATACCCATCATGTTTCGTTCTGGTCACTAATGGTGACCTGGACAATCAGGGTCACTGTGGTCACCAGGACAGAGAGGGTTACTATGATCGCTATGGTCACTATGGTCACCAGGACAGACAGGGTCACTATTGTCACCAGGACAGACAGGGTCACTATGGTCGCTATGGTTACTATGGTCACCAGGACAGACAGGGTCACTATGGTCGCTATGGTCACTATGGTCACCAGGACAGACAGGGTCACTATAGTTGCTACGGTCACCAGGACAGACAGGGTCACTATGGTCGCTATGGTCACTATGGTCACCAGGACAGACAGGGTCACTATGGTCCCTATGGTCACCAGGACAGACAGGGTCACTATGGTCCCTATGGTCACCAGGACAGAGAGGGTCACTATGGTCCCTATGGTCACCAGGACAGACAGGGTCACTATGGTCACTATGGTCACCAGGACAGACAGGGTCACTATTGTCACCAGGACAGACAGGGTCACTATGGTCGCTATGGTCACTATGGTCACCAGGACAGACAGGGTCACTATAGTTGCTACGGTCACCAGGACAGACAGGGTCACTATGGTCGCTATGGTCACTATGGTCACCAGGACAGACAGGGTCACTATGGTCCCTATGGTCACCAGGACAGACAGGGTCACTATGGTCCCTATGGTCACCAGGACAGAGAGGGTCACTATGGTCCCTATGGTCACCAGGACAGACAGGGTCACTATGGTCACCAGGACAGACAGGGTCACTATGGTCACCAGGACAGACAGGGTCACTATGGTCGCTATGGTCACCAGGACAGACAGGGTCACTATGGTCCCTATGGTCACCAGGACAGACAGGGTCACTATGGTCGCTATGGTCACCAGGACAGACAGGGTCACTATAGTTGCTACGGTCACCAGGACAGAGAGGGTCACTATGGTCCCTATGGTCACCAGGACAGACAGGGTCACTATGGTCCCTATGGTCACCAGGACAGACAGGGTCACTATGGTCGCTATGGTCACCAGGACAGACAGGGTCACTATGGTCGCTATGGTCACCAGGACAGACAGGGTCACTATGGTCCCTATGGTCACCAGGACAGACAGGGTCACTATGGTCCCTATGGTCACCAGGACAGAGAGGGTCATTAGGGTAACTATGGTCATCACCAGGACAGACAGGGTCACTATGGTCCCTATGGTCACCAGGACAGACAGGGTCACTATGGTCCCTATGGTCACCAGGACAGACAGGGTCACTATGGTCCCTATGGTCACCAGGACAGACAGGGTCACTATGGTCCCTATGGTCACCAGGACAGAGAGGGTCATTAGGGTAACTATAGTCACCAGGACAGACATGGTCAATATGGTCCCTATGGTCACCAGGACAATCAGGGTCTTGGTGACGTGGCTTGTAATTACTTATTCTTGATTGGGGGTCGCAGTCGGTTCTCATGCACCTCATCTCAGGTGACTTCCCTTTGGTTGTCCCCTTTGTGGTCGGTATTGTGTCTCCTGGTCTGTACGATGCTTTGTGGGTTATTTTTCATGTTTTTCCTGCTTTTCGGATCCCGTCGGGTCCATCTGTTGGGCACCTGGAGCTCAGAGCTCATCCCACCCGGCGGAGATGTGACCGGACCCCCCAGAAGAGGGAGAGCAGGAAATGGGGATGAGGGAAGTGTGGGATAAACATGGTGTCCATCCAAGGAGTCCCTGTCCCTCAGCATCTGCCGGCTGTTTATACAGAGAGTGAGTGGGAGCGCCACGAACACGGGTCAGGCTGGAGATGAATGGGATACAAGGGGTCACCCCCCCCCCCCCCTCCCCTCCCCCGCTGGTTTATTATATCTTCATGGTGTCATGGCTGCCGTCCAATCCCATCACGAGGGAAGAGCGGGACGATCTCCGAGACTCCTCGTTTGAATCATTTAGCTGATATTTTGTTGATTAAAAAAAACAAAAAAACATTTCTTTTCCGTTTTGTTTTATCTACGCGGTCGTGCGACGCGGCTCCCGAGCAAAATTGGCGTCCCTTTTCCCCCACAAATAGAGCTTTCCTTAGGTGGTATTTGATCACCTCTGCGTTTTTTTTTTTTTTTTTTGCGCTATAAACAAAAATAGAGCCACAATTTTGAAAAAAAAAATATTTTTTACTTTTTGCTGTAATAAATATCCCCCCCCAAAAAAAGATATAAAAAAAACGCTTAGACCGATACGTATTCTTCTACATATTTTTATATATCGCATTTATTGATTGCTTTGCGCAAAAGTTATAGCGTCTACAACATTTATGTAATTTTTTTTTATCATTTTTTTTTTTTTTTTTACTAGCGATTTTTACCGTGACTGCGACATTACGGCGGACACATCGGACACTTTTGACGCTATTTTGGGACCATTCACATTTATACCACGATCAGTGCTATAAAAATGCACCGATTACTATGTAAATTACACTGGCAGTGAAGGGGTTAACCACTAGGTTAAGGAAGGGAATAAGTGTATCCTAGGGAGTGGTTCTAACTGTGGGGGGGGCTGGGCTACCAGTGACACAAAACTGATCGCTGCTCCCGATGACATGGAGCAGTATATCTCTGTCCTGTCGCTAGGCAGAACAGGGAAATGCCTCTTTTTTTACAATGGCATCTCCCCGTTCTGCCTCTCCATGAGATGATCGCGAGACACCGGCAGACATCGGCGATTTAAAGGGGACAGCCATCACAAATGTTGGGGCCCCTTACACAGCTTTCGGCAGGGCCCCCCTGGAGCAGAGAAGGGGAGGGGGCTGAAAAAAAAAAAAATCAAGTGTAATCTCTTCTCTCCTGACGCAGGATGATAAGTGGGGTGGGGGCTGGGGACCATCGGCCCCTTACAGGTGTACAGCAGGGGGGAAAAAATGGGAGGGGGGGCCAGTCGGGCCCCTTTACAGGTGGTCACTTTCCCTCTGTTCTCAGATGCATTACAGCTGGGGGAGGGGAAACAACAGAACACTGAGCTTCCCAGTGAATGGCTGTGCAGGGGGGGGGGGGCGTGTCATCCCAGGGCCGCCATTAGGGGGGTACAGGCAGTACAACTGTAAGGGGCCCAGTGGTTCCCAGGGGCCTAGATGGCATCCCCCATTTTTTTTTCTTCGTCAGCACCCAAAGCCCCCCCCCCCAGCCTGTAAGGGGCCCAGATGGCATCCCCCTCTTTCTGTTCATTTGCTTTTTTTCATTTTCATAAGGGGGGCATTCCCCATTTTTTTGTTAGCACCCAAAGCCCCCCCCCTGACCTGTAAGGAGTAAGTAAGGGGGACATCCCCCATTTTTTTGTCAGCACCCAAAGCCCCCCCCCCTGACCTGTAAGGAGTAAGTAAGGGGGGCATCCCCCATTTTTTTTGTCAGCACCCAAAGCCCCCCCCCTGACCTGTAAGGAGTAAGTAAGGGGGGCATTCCCCGTTTTTTTTGTCAGCACCCAAAGCCCCCCTGACCTGTAAGGAGTAAGTAAGGGGGGCATCCCCCATTTTTTTGTCTTCACCCAAAGCCCCCCCCCCCCCTGACCTGTAAGGAGTAAGTAAGGGGGCATCCCCCATTTTTTTGTCAGCACCCAAAGCCCCCCCCCCTGACCTGTAAGGAGTAAGTAAGGGGGGCATCCCCCATTTTTTTTTGTCAGCACCCAAAGCCCCCCCCCCTGACCTGTAAGGAGTAAGTAAGGGGGACATCCCCCATTTTTTTGTCAGCACCCAAAGCCCCCCCCCCCCCCTGACCTGTAAGGAGTAAGTAAGGGGGACATCCCCCATTTTTTTGTCAGCACCCAAAGCCCCCCCTGACCTGTAAGGAGTAAGTAGGGGGGCATCCCCCATTTTTTTGTCAGCACCCAAAGCCCCCCCTGACCTGTAAGGAGTAAGTAAGGGGGGCATCCCCCATTTTTTTTGTCAGCACCCAAAGCCCCCCCCCCCCTGACCTGTAAGGAGTAAGTAAGGGGGGCATTCCCCATTTTTTTGTCAGCACCCAAAGCCCCCCTGACCTGTAAGGAGTAAGTAAGGGGGGCATCCCCCATTTTTTTGTCTTCACCCAAAGCCCCCCCCCCCTGACCTGTAAGGAGTAAGTAAGGGGGGCATCCCCCATTTTTTTTGTCAGCACCCAAAGCCCCCCCCTGACCTGTAAGGAGTAAGTAAGGGGGACATCCCCCATTTTTTTGTCAGCACCCAAAGCCCCCCCCCCCTGACCTGTAAGGAGTAAGTAAGGGGGACATCCCCCATTTTTTTGTCAGCACCCAAAGCCCCCCCCCCTGACCTGTAAGGAGTAAGTAAGGGGGACATCCCCCATTTTTTTGTCAGCACCCAAAGCCCCCCTGACCTGTAAGGAGTAAGTAGGGGGGCATCCCCCATTTTTTTGTCAGCACCCAAAGCCCCCCCCCCTGACCTGTAAGGAGTAAGGGGGACATCCCCCATTTTTTTGTCAGCACCCAAAGCCCCCCCCCCCTGACCTGTAAGGAGTAAGTGGGGTATCGCCCATTTTTTTGTCAGCACCCAAAGCCCCCCCCCCCTGACCTGTAAGGAGTAAGGGGGACATCCCCCATTTTTTTGTCAGCACCCAAAGCCCCCCCCCCCGCCTGACCTGTAAGGAGTAAGTAAGGGGGGCATCCCCCATTTTTTTGTCAGCACCCAAAGCCCCCCCCCTGACCTGTAAGGAGTAAGTAAGGGGGGTATCCCCCATTTTTTGTCTTCACCCAAAGCCCCCCCCCCTGACCTGTAAGGAGTAAGTAAGGGGGGCATTCCCCATTTTTTTGTCAGCACCCAAAGCCCCCCCTGACCTGTAAGGAGTAAGTAGGGGGGCATCCCCCATTTTTTTGTCAGCACCCAAAGCCCCCCCCCCTGACCTGTAAGGAGTAAGTAAGGGGGGCATCCCCCATTTTTTTGTCAGCACCCAAAGCCCCCCCCTGACCTGTAAGGAGTAAGTAAGGGGGGCATCCCCCATTTTTTTGTCAGCACCCAAAGCCCCTCCTGACCTGTAAGGAGTAAGTAAGGGGGACATCCCCCATTTTTTTGTCAGCACCCAAAGCCCCCCCCTGACCTGTAAGGAGTAAGTAAGGGGGGCATCCCCCATTTTTGTCAGCACCCAAAGCCCCCCCCCTGACCTGTAAGGAGTAAGGGGGGCATTCCCCATTTTTTTGTCAGCACCCAAAGCCCCCCCTGACCTGTAAGGAGTAAGTAAGGGGGGCATCCCCCATTTTTTTGTCAGCACCCAAAGCCCCCCCTGACCTGTAAGGAGTAAGTAAGGGGGGCAACCCCCATTTTTGTCAGCACCCAAAGCCCCCCCCCTGACCTGTAAGGAGTAAGTAAGGGGGGCATTCCCCATTTTTTTGTCAGCACCCAAAGCCCCCCCCTGACCTGTAAGGAGTAAGTAAGGGGGGCATCCCCCATTTTTTTTGTCAGCACCCAAAGCCCCCCCCCCCCCTGACCTGTAAGGAGTAAGTAAGGGGGACATCCCCCATTTTTTTGTCAGCACCCAAAGCCCCCCTGACCTGTAAGGAGTAAGTAAGGGGGGCATCCCCCATTTTTTTGTCAGCACCCAAAGCCCCCCCTGACCTGTAAGAAGTAAGGGGGGCAACCCCCATTTTTGTCAGCACCCAAAGCCCCCCCCCCTGACCTGTAAGGAGTAAGTAAGGGGGCATTCCCCATTTTTTTGTCAGCACCCAAAGCCCCCCCCTGACCTGTAAGGAGTAAGTAAGGGGGGCATCCCCCATTTTTTTGTCAGCACCCAAAGCCCCCCCCCCCTGACCTGTAAGGAGTAAGTAAGGGGGCATCCCCCATTTTTGTCAGCACCCAAAGCCCCCCCCCCCGACCTGTAAGGAGTAAGTAAGGGGGGCATCCCCCATTTTTTTGTCAGCACCCAAAGCCCCCCCTAACCTGTAAGGAGTAAGTAAGGGGGGCATCCCCCATTTTTTTTTGTCAGCACCCAAAGCCCCCCCCCCTAACCTGTAAGGAGTAAGTAAGGGGGCATCCCCCATTTTTGTCAGCACCCAAAGCCCCCCCCCCTGACCTGTAAGGAGTAAGGGGGGCATTCCCCATTTTTTTGTCAGCACCCAAAGCCCCCCCCCCCCTGACCTGTAAGGAGTAAGTAAGGGGGCATCCCCCATTTTTGTCAGCACCCAAAGCCCCCCCCTGACCTGTAAGGAGTAAGGGGGGCATTCCCCATTTTTTTGTCAGCACCCAAAGCCCCCCCTGAACTGTAAGGAGTAAGTAAGGGGGACATCCCCCATTTTTTTGTCTTCACCCAAAGCCCCCCCCCCTGACCTGTAAGGAGTAAGTAAGGGGGGCATCCCCCATTTTTTTGTCAGCACCCAAAGCCCCCCCCTGACCTGTAAGGAGTAAGTAAGGGGGCACCCAAAGCCCCCGCCCCCCCCGCTTCTCAATTCACGAGGTCCCACGTTTTTCAATTTGCTGTAGCCCCCACCCCCCCCCGGTTCTCTGCTTCAGGGGGCCCATGCCTGAAGCTGTGGTAAGGGGCCCCCAAAAATTCCTGATGGCGACCCTGTCCCAGAATAGCTAGGGAACTGACCACACTGTGCTCTCCTGCTTAGTGCGGTCAGATCTCATTCCAATTTTTGCAGCAGGGTGTTTTGGTGTCTGTTGTACAGATGGTCACTATTTTGTTGAGGAGTTTTGACCTGTGACAAAAATTAACCGACGCGTTTCGCCAGAATGGGTCTCCTCGCCAGGATCAAGACAATTTTGGAAAAAAAAAAAGGCGTTCAGGTAGGGTTCGTCTTTAGGTGGGGACGTGATAGATGGAGCTATATATTGTTGATGGGTACAAGATGGAAGAGCAGAGCCTGGGGGGGGCGGGGCTCTTATTTATTTGGACCCCTCCTTAGATTTCCTGAGAATGGAAAACTCGGGATTTCGCTCCTTCTTACCCCCGACAGACGCCGTCTTCTACTTTAAAAACAAAATTGCAGTGAAGTTTGTTACTGGAAGAATACAAATATTTTGCGTTTTTTTTTTTTTTTTGGCGGCTGTGCGGATCCCCTCCCCCGTCACACGCCCACCTTTATAGAACTCTACAGCTGGAAGTCGTCTTCTTGTACAAAGATCACTTTGTTTAGTGTGGACCTTCGAGGACACAAATCTGGGGTTTGGCATTATTGTTATTTTTTTTTTTTTTTACAGGCTCAAGAGATCCATGAGATCCCCGATCCCCGATCCCCGATCCACAGAGAAAACCTCTATAATGATGAGTCTGTCCTGAAGATCAATGGAGGACAACTTTACCGATATAGCGGGCGCCGGGCTTCATAGGTGACCCCCTGACACCACCAAAGGTGGGTGTAGGAGGCTTTTGCTGCACTTGAGGAGTGATGGTCAGTGGCAGCCACTGTGCCCATCATCTGCAGACACTGTGCCCATCAAACGCTACCAATGTTCCCATCAAATATCGCCACTGTGCCATCAAATATCGCCACTGGGCCCATCCAACGCAGCCACTGTGTCCATCAATTGCAGACACTGTGCCCATCAAACGCTACCAATGTTCCCATCAAACACAGCCACTGTGCCCATCATACGCAGCCACTGTGCCCCATCAAGCGCAGCCACTGTGCCCATCAAACACAGCCACTGTGCCCATCAAACGCAGACACTGTGCCCCATCCAACGCAGCCACTGTGCCCATCAAACGCAGTCACTGTGCCCATCAAACGCAGTCACTGTGCCCATCATACGCAGCCACTGTGCCCCATCAAGCGCAGCCACTGTGCCCATCAAACGCAGACACTGTGCCCCATCAAACGCAGCCACTGTTCCATTAAACACAGCCACTGTGCCCATCAAATGCAGCCACTGTGCCCATCCAACACAGCCACTGTGCCCATCACACGCAGCCACTGTGCCCATCAAACACAGTCACTGTGCCCATCAAACGCAGTCACTGTGCCCATCAAACTCAGCCACTGTGCCCCATCAAACGCAGCCACTGTGCCCATCAAACGCAGACACTGTGCCCATCCAACACAGCCACTGTGCCCATCACACGCAGCCACTGTGCCCATCAAACGCAGTCACTGTGCCCATCATACGCAGCCACTGTGCCCCATCAAGCGCAGCCACTGTGCCCATCAAACGCAGCCACTGTGCCCCATGAAACACAGCCACTGTGCCCATCAAACGCAGACACTGTTCCATTAAACACAGCCATTGTGCCCATCAAATGCAGCCACTGTGCCCATCCAACACAGCCACTGTGCCCATCACACGCAGCCACTGTGCCCATCAAACGCAGTCACTGTGCCCATCCAACGCAGCCACTGTGCCCATCAAACGCAGCCACTGTGCCCCATCAAACGCAGCCACTGTGCCCATCAAACGCAGCTACTATGCCCCATCAAACACAGCCACTGTGCCCCATCAAACGCAGCCACTGTACCAAACACAGCCACTGTGCCCATCAAACACAGCCACTGTGCCCATCAAACGCAGTCACTGTGCCCATCAAACGCAGTCACTGTGCCCATCAAACGCAGTCACTGTGCCCATCACACGCAATCACTGTGCCCATCCTACGCAGTCACTGTGCCCATCCAACGCAGCCACTGTGCCCATCAAACGCAGCCACTGTGCCCCATCCAACACAGCCACTGTGCCCATCAAACACAGCCACTGTGCCCCATCAAACACAGCCACTGTGCCCATCAAACGCAGTCACTGTGCCCATCAAATGCAGTCACTGTGCCCATCAAACGCAGCCACTGTGCCCCATCAAACGCAGCCACTGTGCCCATCAAACGCAGCCACTGTTCCATTAAACGTAGCCACTGTGCCCATCACACGCAGCCACTGTGCCCATCAAACGCAGTCACTGTGCCCATCAAACGCAGCCACTGTTCCATTAAACGTAGCCACTGTGCCATCAAACGCAGCCACTGTGCCCATCAAACGCTCTTAATGCTGCCTTAAGGACACACTGCAGCTGGTGATGGTGTCCCTCCTGTGGGTCAGGCACATAGGGAAGTGATGCAGTAATCCTACGATCGCTAAACTGCTGTAGTTTCAGATTAAGCTCAGCCCTCACATCACCGGTTTATCACCCACGTCAGGGGGTGTCAGGACCAAGATCTGGACCCGGGACCTCTGCTGCATCTAGCAGTAGATCTTCTTGCTGGGCCACCTGAGATGCTGGACAGTGCCTTGCTTTGAACCCTTGGATAAATTCAATTTCTATCTAGTTTCTGGTAAAACCTTCAACTCCTTGCTCCTCCCATGCAGTTCCTGATTTAAGCCACGCCTTTGCACTTCCTGTTTGTCAGATTATTGTGCTCTCTCTAGCCAATATCTTGCTCCTTTTGCTGCAGCCAGTATCTTTCCTACAACTCTATATTGATCTTTGACTACGCTTCCACTTGTTCCCAACCTAAGGTTGCCACCCATCTGGGATTCACCCAGACAGTTCGGGTTTGGAATTGTGTGTCCGAGTTTCAGACCTCCTGAAACCCGGACACATTATTGAGAATTATTCCAGTTCAGGGGGTGTCAGGACCAAGATCTGGACCCGGGACCTCTGCTGCATCTAGCAGTAGATCTTCTTGCTGGGCCACCTGAGATGCAGGACGGTGCCTTGCTTTGAGCCCTTGGATAAATGTAATTTCTATCTTGTTTCTGGTGAGCATTCAACTCCTTGCTCCTCCCACGCAGTTCCTGATTTAAGCCACGCCTTTGTACTTCCTGTTTGTCAGAATAATGTGCTCTCTCCAGACATGTTTACTGACTGCGCATCCGCTTCATCCCAACCTGCAGCCACTTGTGACCAACCTTTGGCTTGTTCATTCACTACACTTTTGCTACATCTGCTACTAGACCCCGATTTGCTTTCCTCCTGGTGGGCCGAGGACCACGACCTTGTGCTGACATGCAGCCAGTGGCGTCACCCCCCCACCACCCCCCACCAACTATAGCCACCCTCAATACAGACCCCCCCTCCCACAGTACAGACCCCCCTCCACTAACTACAGACCCCCCTCCGGCAGTACAGACCCCCTCCACTAACTACAGACCCCCCTCCGGCAGTACAGACCCCCTCCACTAACTACAAACCCCCTCTGGCAGTACAGACCCCCTCCACTAACTACAGACCCCTCCACTAACTACATACCCCCCTCCCGCAGTACATGGGGTTCTATTCCTCCCACTGATATCAATGATGGGACACCATTCCTCCCACTAATACCAATGATGGGGCACTATTCCTCCCACTGATACCAATGATGGGACACTATTCCTCCCACTGACACCAATGATGGGACACTATTCCTCCCACTGACACCAATGATGGGACACTATTCCTCCCACTGACACCAATGATGGGACACTATTCCTCCCACTGACACCAATGATGGGACACTATTCCTCCCACTGATACCAATGATGGGACACTATTCCTCCCACTGATACCAATGATGGGACACTATTCCTCCCACTGACACCAATGATGGGACACTATTCCTCCCACTGACACCAATGATGGGACACTATTCCCCCCCACTGACACCAATGATGGGACACTATTCCCCCCACTGACACCAATGATGGGACACTATTCCTCCCTCTGACACCAATGATGGGACACTATTCCTCCCACTGATACCAATGATGGGGCACTATTCCTCCCACTGACACCCATGATGGGACACTATTCCCCCACTGACACCAATGATGGGACACTATTCCTCCCACTGACACCAATGATGGGACACTATTCTATTCCCCCCACTGACACCAATGATGGGACACTATTCCCCCCACTGACACCAATGATGGGACACTATTCCTCCCTCTGACACCAATGATGGGACACTATTCCTCCCACTGATACCAATGATGGGGCACTATTCCTCCCACTGACACCCATGATGGGACACTATTCCCCCCACTGACACCAATGATGGGACACTATTCCTCCCACTGATACCAATGATGGGACACTATTCCTCCCACTGACACCAATGATGGGACACTATTCCCCCCACTGACACCAATGATGGGACACTATTCCCCCCACTGACACCAATGATGGGACACTATTCCCCCCGCTGATACCAATGATGGGACACTATTCCTCCCACTGACACCAATGATGGGACACTATTCCCCCCACTGATACCAATGATGGGACACTATTCCTCCCACTGACACCAATGATGGGACACTATTCCTCCCACTGATACCAATGATGGGACACTATTCCTTCCACTGACACCAATGATGGGACGCTATTCCTCCCACTGACACCAATGATGGGACACTATTCCTCCCACTGATACCAATGATGGGGCACTATTCCTCCCACTGACACCAATGATGGGGCACTATTCCTCCCACTGACACCAATGATGGGACACTATTCCTTCCACTGACACCAATGATGGGACACTATTCCTTCCACTGACACCAATGATGGGACACTATGTCTCCCACTGACACCAATGATGGGGCACTATTCCTCCCACTGACACCAATGATGGGACACTATTCCTCCCACTGATACCAATGATGGGACACTATTCCTTCCACTGACACCAATGATGGGACGCTATTCCTCCCACTGACACCAATGATGGGACACTATTCCTCCCACTGATACCAATGATGGGGCACTATTCCTCCCACTGACACCAATGATGGGGCACTATTTAGGACGAGACGTTACAATGTCTCCTACATAGAAGAGCCGCCCCGGAATCTCGTGTCCGATACATTGTAATAGGAAATCTTTGGCCGCCATTCAATAACAGATCAGATCTCGTAGCGTCCTCCTCACAGCTGCGCCTCGCTGTGTATACTGGCAGCTCCCCGGACAAAATAAATTCCCCACCCTTGAAGATGAAGAAGACGGAGCCTCGTCCCCTCGTATCCGGCACCCCCGCTGTACAGGACAGGACAGGGATCATCCTATTGTACTTGGATCACCTCCCCCGTATCACCGCGACCACCAGGAACCGTCCGCGATGTAACCTGTTCACCGCCGAGACGGGAAACGCTTTCCTTGTGCGCAGAGTTTGGGAACGCTAAGAAAACCTGTCGCAGGACGGCGCTCTCTATGTTCAGGCGTCATCCAGGGTCACTACAAAGTAACAATGTACAGTCTGATCACTGGAGTGAGCGAAGACTGAGGGGGGGGGGGTGCTGCCGCCTCAAATTGAGAAGCAGGGGGGGCTGCCGCGAATTGAGAACGGGGGGCGTGAATTGAGAAGTGGGGGGTGCTGCCGCGGCAAATTATTTAAAATAAAAAAAAGGGGGCCCCTAACAAAACAAAAAAATATTTAGAAAAAAAAGTTAATTATTTTTTTCATAAAATTATTATTATTTTTTTAAAAAGGGGGGTTGCCATCCGGGGCACTCCGGGCCCTTTAATAAACATATATATATATCTATATATATAAAAAAAAGGTGTTGCCATCTGGGCCCCTGGGGACCTCCGGGCCCCTTACAGGTGTACTGCCTGTACCCCCCTGATGGCGGCCCTGAAGGTCACTGTCTGAACCCCACTCTAGACCCACTAATGTGTCCCTAGGCCCAACTCCACCGGTCTTCTAATACATGTATGGGCTCCCCCCACCGCCCCTCCTTTCCCAAGATCACTTCATGTATCCACAGACTCCATCTCAGACCCGCTATTGCATCCAGATTTCCTCCACCCAGAGCCGTCTTTAAGGCAGGGCAAAAGGGGAAGCTGCCCTGGGCCCTGTCATTGTTGTGGGGCCCAAAGCAGTGGCCTCATGAATTCCCTTCTTCCTTGAAGTTTTATGTCCCGTGCTGTGCTGTGTCCTGATATCTCAGTGTGAAGTGATGCTACTAATGCTGCCCAGCTCTGCCCTATTGTTGTGTACAGATGACTCACCTGCAGACCCTGTGTTTACATGTAAATAGCCGTCATTCATATGTAAATAACGGGAGCATTCATATGTAAATAGTGGTGGGATTCATATGTAAATAGCTGAGGCCGGCGGCATTCATATGTATATCATGCCCCTCTGCAGTGAAGAGATGATGTGCTGTAACCTTTAGCAACCAATCAGTGAGCGGTATTACTGTACAGTAATCTCGAGCAACCAAGCAACAAGAAGAAATCTTGTCCTGTAACCTCTAGCAACCAGTCAGTGAGCGGTAATGTGTGCTGTAACCTCTAGCAACCAATCGCAATCACTGCCTGATCTGATGCAGTAAAGTCTAGCTGATATTTATTTTATGTCTCAGAACAGATGGAGAGCAAAAGTGCATGGGGGGGGGGGGCAATAAAAATGTTGCCCAGGGTCCAATCAACATTAAAGACAGCCCTGCCTCCACCCTGGGGATTGTGTGCCAACTGCTCTTATGTAGGACCATCCTTCCACCTCCAAGCTCCGAGGTCTTATCTGTTTGAGAGTTTCCAGGACCTTCCTCTTTCCAGTATACTCTAGCATTGTTTCTTCTCCGCAGATGCAGTTCATAGGTCTCATCCCATCCAAAGTGATCCAAGTCCAGTTTCCAGGATTTTCCTCTGTCCAGGGTTCTCCAGTATGGTTCCTCCCCCGCAGATCGATCTCCTAAGTCTTTTCTGTTACAGAGCGATCCACATCCAGTTCCCAGGACCTTCCTCTTTCCAGTGTTCGCCAGCATTGTTCCTCCTCCACAGAGCCAGCTCCCAGGTCTTATCTGTTCCAGAGTGATCCAAGTCCAGTTTCCAGGACCTTCCTTCTCCAGTGTTCTCCAGCATTGTTCCTCCTCCACAGAGCCAGTCCCAGGTCTTATCTGTTCCAGAGTGATCCAAGTCCAGTTTCCAGGACCTTCCTTCTCCAGTGTTCTCCAGCATTGTTCCTCCTCCACAGAGCCAGTCCCAGGTCTTATCTGTTCCAGAGTGATCCAAGTCCAGTTTCCAGGACCTTCCTTCTCCAGTGTTCTCCAGCATTGTTCCTCCTCCACAGAGCCAGCTCCCAGGTCTTACTCATTTTATAGTGAAAAGTCTAGTTTCCAGGACCTTCCTTCTCCACTATTCTCCAGCATTCTCCAGCATGGTTCTGCCTTCAAAGAGCCAGTTCCCAGGTCTTATCTGTTCCAGAGTGATCCAAGTCCAGTTTCCAGGACCTTCCTTCTCCAGTGTTCTACAGCATGGTCCCTTCTCCACATATACAGCTCCCAGGTCTTACTGTATCTGTTCAAGAGTGATTTAAGTCCAGTTTCCAGGACCTTCCTCTTCCCGGTGTTCTCCAGCAGGGATGTATTCTGGCCTAGGCCAACAAGGCCCAGGCCTAGGGCGGCACTTTGTGGGGGGCGTCACTCTCTCCTCTTCCCACGGCATCCCTCTGTCCGTCACCCACGGCAACCCTCTGTCCTTCTCCCAGGGCGTCCCTCTGTCCTTCACCCACAGCATCCCTCTGTCCGCTTCCCATGAATATGACAGGGATGTGGCTTTGACAGGAAGGGGTGTGATATATTTAATTAGGGGGTGTGCAAGTTTAGTCAGGCCTAGGGCAGCACAAAACCTAAATACACCTCTGTTCTCCAGCATGGGTCCTTCTCAACAGATCCAGATCTCAGGTTATATCCACCATTCTAGAGTAGCCCATTTGCAGTTTCCATGGCCTTCCTCTTTACATTGTTCTCCAACATGGTTCCTCCTCCAGAGAACCAGCTCCCAGGTCTTACCCATTCCAGAGTGAACTAAGTCTAGTTTCCAGGACATTTCACCTCCAGAAATCTCCAGCATGGTTCCTCCTCCACAGATCCAGCTCCCAGGTCTTGTCTGTTCCAAAGTAATCCAGGCCTAGTTTCCAGGGCCTTCCTTCTCCAGGGTTCTCCAACATGGTTCCTTCTCCGCAGACCAGCTCCCAGGTCTTATCTGTTCCTGAGTGTAAATCCAACTTCCAGGACCTTCCTCTTTCTGGTATTCTCCAGCATGGTTCCCTTTTCAAAGAGCCAGCTCCCAGGTCTTATCTGTTCCAGAGTGAACTAAGTCTAGTTTCCGGGACCCATTCCAGAGTAATCCAAGTCTAGTTTCCGAGACCTTCCTTCTCCAGTGTTCTCCAGGAGCTTCCTCTTTCCGGTGTTCTCCAGCATTGTCCCTCCTCTGCAGACCCAGTTCCCAGGTTATATCTATCCTAGAGTAACCCAAATCCAGTTTCCAGGACCTTCCTCTTTCTGGTGTTCTCCAATATAGTTCCCCCTCCAGAGAACCACATTCTAGGTCTTACCCATTCCAGAGTGAACTAAATCTTGTTTCCAGGACCCATTCCAGAGTGAACTAAGTCTAGTTTCCAGGACCCATTCCAGAGTGAACTTAGTCTAGTTTCCAGGACCCATTCCAGAGTGAACTAAGTCTAGTTTCCAGAACCTTTCTCCTCCAGAGTTCTCCTGCATTTTTCCTCCTCCACAGATCCAGTTACCAGGTCTTACCCAATCCAGAGTAACCCAAGTCCAGTTTCCAAGATCTTCCTTTTTCCAGTGTTCTCCAGCATGGTTCCCCCTCCAAAGAACCAGCTCCCAGGTCTTACCCATTCCAGAGTGATCCAAATCTAGTTTCTAGGACCTTCCTTCCCCTGCATGGTTCCTTCTCGGAATATTTAGCTCCCAGGTCTGTTCCTGAGTGATTTACTCAGGAGTGAGTGATCCAGTTTAGAGGACCTTAATCTTTCCGGTGTTCTCCAGCATGGGTCCTCCTCTGCAGGCCCAGCTCCCAAGTTATATTGTCAGGTCACCTGAGGCCAGGTGACAGATGCACACCAGTGGGTCAGGAGTGCACCGCTATGATAATGGACCCTACGGCTGACTGCTGCAGTTAGAACCCTGGGTGGTGCAGCAGAGCAGGTGCACTGGGGGGCCAACAAGGATCCCACAGGGAGCTAAAACGTAAAATTCCCCAGGCAGTGGAGTCTAAGAGCCAGCTGGTGTTCACCAGAGCCTCTAGTGGTAAGGATGGACTTTGCTGCAGCTGACTCCAGGTCGCGGCCCCTGGGGTCTCCCAGCTCACGCTCACGGTAGGCTATAGGAGGTTATGCTAAAGGTTGGGGCGACAAGCAGACAAGGATAAACGGTGAACAAGCCAAAGGTCAAGGGTCACAAGCAGGCAGGGATAGTCAAGAACCCGCCAAAGGTTAGGGTCACAAGCAAGTGGGAAGGGTCGGGAACACGCCAAGAACGGTAACAGAGACAAACGTAGAGCACACGGCAAACAGGAAACCCAACACACAATATTGCATGGCAAGGCAGGCTTGGAGAACATGGTGTTAAATAATGGTTCCTGTTGAAGCCAGGGGGTGGATCCACACTGAGGGAAGATTACTTAACCATGCAGGTGTGAGAATACAAGCCCTAAGGCTGATACACAGACCAGGTAAGAGACAGACAGGTCATGAAAGTATAACGGCAAGGTCATGACATATATCCATTCTAGAGTAACCCAAGTCCAGTTTCCAGGACCTTCCTCTTTCCTGTGTTCTCCAGCATGGTTCCCCCTCCAGAGAACCATCTCCCAGGTCTTACCCATTCCAGAGTGAACCAAATCTAGTTTCCAGGGCCTTTCTCCTCCAGAGTTCCCCAGCATGGTTCCTTCTCTGTATATCCAGCACCCAGGTCTTATCTGTTCCAGACTGATTTAAGTCCAATTTTCTGGACCTTCCTCTGTCCAGTGTTCTCCAGCATAGTTCCCCCTCCAGATAACCATCTCCTAGGTGTTACCCATTCCAGCGTGAAAAGTATAGTTTCCAGGACCTTTCTCCAGCATGGTTCCTCCTCCGCAGATCCATCTCCCAGGTCTTATCTGTTCCAGAGTGATCCAAGTCCAGGACCTTTCTTCTCCAGTGTTCTCTAACATGGTTCCTTCTCTGTATCCAGCTCCCAGGTCTTATCTGTTCCAGAGTGATCCAAGTCTAGTTTCCAGGACCTTTCTTCTTCAGTGTTCTATAACATGGATCCTTCTCTGTATCCAGCTCCCAGGTCTTATCTGTTCCAGACTGATTTAAGTCCAATTTTCTGGACCTTCCTCTGTCCAGTGTTCTCCAGCATAGTTTCCCCTCCAGATAACCATCTCCTAGGTGTTACCCATTCCAGCGTGAAAAGTATAGTTTCCAGGACCTTTCTCCAGCATGGTTCCTCCTCCGCAGATCCATCTCCCAGGTCTTATCTGTTCCAGAGTGATCCAAGTCCAGGACCTTTCTTCTCTTGTGTTCTCTAACATGGTTCCTTCTCTGTATCCAGCTCCCAGGTCTTATCTGTTCCAGAGTGATCCAAGTCTAGTTTCCAGGACCTTTCTTCTTCAGTGTTCTATAACATGGTTCCTTCTCTGTATCCAGCTCCCAGGTCTTATCTGTTTCAAAGTGATCCAAGTCTAGTTTCCAGGACCTTTCTTCTCCAGTGTTCTCCAACATGGTTCCTTCTCTGTATCCAGCTCCCAGGTCTTATCTGTTCCAGAGTGATCCAAGTCTAGTTTCCAGGACCTTTCTTCTTCAGTATTCTAGAACATGGATCCTTCTCTGTATCCAGCTCCCAGGTCTTATCTGTTGCAGAGTGATTCAAGTCTAGTTTCCAGGACTTTTCTCCTCCAGAGTTCTCCAGCATGGTTCCTCCTCCACAGATCCAGCTCGTATCTCTTACATGTTCCAGAGTAACCCAAGTCCAGTTTCCAGGACCTTCCTTTTTCCATTGTTCTTCATCATGGTTCCCCCTTGAGAGAACCCGCTCCCAGGTCTTATTTGTTCCAGAGTGATCCAAGCCTAGTTTCCAGAACCTTTGTCTTCCAATATGCCTTAGCATGGTCCCTCCTCTGCAGATCCAGCTCCCAGGTTTCGTCTGTTCCGTTGTGCTCTGCTCTACATGTAGAGTGGCAAGAGGCTCCACTGTGGCATAGGTGGCATCTCAACTCTTCTGTAAGAAAACCTTGTATAATAGTACAGGAGAAATCCTTGCACATTGATAATGCATTGATTGGATATATATTACGTTACGTATCTTTTTTCTTATATAGAATTCTTGAAGTTATTGTCTATTTTTTCACCTCTGAATAGTAATTGTTAAATATTAGAATTATAAGTGTTGTGTACTATTACGAGTTCTCATTTGAATATCAATATTTCTCTCTCTCTCAATGTATGATTTTCTCACATCATATTAGGCGTCGGTTCCATATGTACATTTCTGGTGGTCCCGATGAAGAGCGTTGGATTGAATTATTAAGTATTAATCCATCTTCTGTTCTCGAGTTCTTGTACTTCACAAAGGGAGAACGTTCCCTGTGGGGAGCCGAGAACAGATAAACAAAACCACATCTCAGACAATGGTATGTGAGGGCAATCCAAAATCCACAAGGCTTGAATAAAATCCTTATTTTTTTTCCAAAAAACACAAAGTTTACGGGCTCAGGGGGACACTTATGTTTAGGAAAAACCAACACTGAGCAGAACATTCATATATATTCAGCTGTGTCCACTTCTACGGGTCGTTGTATCACGGCCGCTCCAACCACCGATGCCAAAGGAAGGTTCTCCATCCCTGACACGTGATATAGTGTGCAATAAAGGTTCGAAATATCGTTTTAGTTTTTTTTTTTCCATAAAAAGAAATAACCCACCAATGGTAAAAAATGGCAGCAACCTTCACCGTCTAGCTGGCGCTGTCCCCTCCCCCACACAGGCTCTGAGATCCAGTGCTGCTCCTCTTCGTCTGGTCTAGTGTGGAATTTCTTAACCTTCATTTTAGTCTCAGCACCCATTAAAAGTATGCAAAATCTTGAGGCCCCCCCCCCCCAGGTGATATATAGTAAAACCTTGGGTTGAGAGTAACTTTTGATCTAGGCATACCACCAGAGCTACATCTTCCAAGAACCTCTTGATGTAGACATTTCCCCAGAACTAAATAGTTTGAGAACCTCTTGATGTAGGCTTTCCCCCTGAACTACATCTTCCAAGAACCTCTTGATCTAGGCATACCTCCAGAACTACATATTCAGAGAACCTCTTGATGTAGGCTTTCCCCCAGAACTACATTTTCCAAGAACCTCTTGATGTAGGCATTTCCCCAGAACTACATATTCCGAGAATCTCTTGATGTAGGCATACCCCCAGAACTGCATCTTCCAAGAACCTCTTGATGTAGGCACACCCCAGAAGTACATTTTCCAAGAACCTCTTGATGTAGGAATACCCCAAAACTACATCTTCCAAGAACCTCTTGATGTAGGCTTACTTCCAGAACTACATCTTCCAAGAACCTCTTGAAGTAGGTGTCATGGTCTTACCTCCTTGCAGGCTTCTTATCACTGACATGTGCTGGCAGCCATCTTGCTTCATGGGGTTCTTATAACTTACCACACCCTGCGGCTCCTCCTTCCCACTGGGAGGAGCTGGATGCTCAGCATATATATATGACGGCAGCTGCAGCATTTCCTTGCTTGGGCCTCTCGTCTACACCAACCTGTGATTGTGCTGCTTGTTCTTGGTTACCGACCCGGCTCCTACGGACGATCCTTCTGGCTCCTGATCCCCGGCTTTGTTTCACCACCTCTCTCTGGCTACGGACTCCGGCTTGGCTGACTCCCATTCCTGGCTATCGACCCTGGCTCCGGTGGAAGACTCTGCTGACTGTTTGATCATCCGTTTCGACTTTAACCTTGCTGTTTGGTTTTTAATAAAGCCTTCCTATTCATTTATCTGTTGTTGTACATCTGATTCATGCTTCCGTGACAGTAGGCAGACCCCAGAATTATATCTTCCAAGAACCTCTTGATGTAGGCTTACCTCCAGAACTACATATTCCAAGAACCTCTTGATGTAGGTACACCCCAGAATTACATCTTCCAAGAACCTCTTGATGTAGGCTTACCTCCAGAACTACATATTCCAAGAACCTCTTGATGTAGGTACACCCCAGAATTACATCTTCCAAGAACCTCTTGATGTAGGCATACCTCCAGGACTACATCTTCCAAGAACCTCTTGATGTAGGCTTTCCCCCAGAACTACAGGTTCCAAAAACCTCTTGATCTAGGCACGCCTCCAGAATTACATCTTCCAAGAACCTCTTGATGTAAGCATACCCCGAGAACTACATATTCCAAGAACCTCTTGATGTAGGCATTCCCCCAGAACTACATCTTCCAATCACCTCTTGATTTAGGCATACCTCCATAACTACATCTTCCAAGAACCTCTTAATGTGGGCACACCCCAGAAGTACATTTTCCAAGAACCTCTTGATGTAGGCATACCTCCAGAACTATATTTTCCAAGCATCTCCTAATGTAGGCATTCCCCCAGAGCTACATCTTCCGAGAACCTCTTGAGGTAGACATTCCCCCAGAACTACATCTTCCAATCACCTCTTGATGTAGGCATTCCCCAGAGGTAAATTTTCCAACAACCTCTTGATCTAGACATACCTCCAGAACAACATCCTCCAAGAACCTCTTGGTGTAGGCATACCTCCAGAACTACATTTTTCAAGCATCTCTTAATGTAAGCATACCCCCAGAGCTGCATCTTCCAAGAACCTCTTGATGTAGGCATTCCCCCAGAACTACATCTTCCGAGAACCTCTTGATGTAGGCTTTCCCTCAGAACTACATCTTCCAATCACCTCTTGATGTAGGCATTCCCCAGAGGTAAATTTTCCAACAACCTCTTGATCTAGACATACCTCCAGAACAACATCCTCCAAGAACCTCTTGGTGTAGGCATACCTCCAGAACTACATTTTTCAAGCATCTCTTAATGTAAGCATACCCCCAGAGCTGCATCTTCCAAGAACCTCTTGATGTAGGCATTCCCCCAGAACTACATCTTCCGAGAACCTCTTGATGTAGGCTTTCCCCCAGAACTGCATGCATCTTCTAAGAACCGTTACCTTGCCCACAAAGTGGCACATGCTCTTGTGAGTCAAGGAAGCGGCATTGTGTTGCTGAGAACAAAATCTATTTATGTAGGTTTGTTTTATACTTGCAGCATTTTGAAAGGGATAAAATGTGTTAATTAGAATATATTACTATGGGGTAGTGATTTTTACTTTGCCTGCTATGCCTTTATTGTTTGTTCTTGATGAAGGCATACCCCCAGAACTACATCTTCCAAGAACCTCTTGATGTAGACATTCCCTCAGAACTACATCTTCCAAGAACCTCTTAATGTAGGCATTCCCCCAGAACTTCATCTTCCAAGAACCTCTTAATGTAGACATTCCTCCAGAGGTACATATTCTGAGAACTTCTTGATGTAGGCTTACCTCCAGAACTACATTTTCCAAGCACCTCTTAATGTAGGCCTTCCCCAGAGCTTCATCTTCCGAGAACCTCTTGATGTAGACATTCCCCCAGAACTACATCTTCCGAGAACCTCTTGATGTAGGCATTCCCCCAGAACTACATCTTCCGAGAACCTCTTGATGTAGACATTCCCCCAGAACTACATCTTCCGAGAACCTCTTGATGTAGGCATTCCCCCAGAACTTCATCTTCCAAGAACCTCTTAATGTAGACATTCCTCCAGAGGTACATATTCTGAGAACTTCTTGATGTAGGCTTACCTCCAGAACTACATTTTCCAAGCACCTCTTAATGTAGGCATTCCCCAGAGCTTCATCTTCCGAGAACCTCTTGATGTAGACATTCCCCCAGAACTACATCTTCCAAGAGCCGTTACCTTGCCCACAAAGTGAAATAAATCAATTTATATCCGTTTTTTTTAAAAGCATTTTGAAAGGGATAAAATGTGTTAATTATAATATATTGCTATGGAGTAGTGATTTTTTATTTTTCCTGCTATGCTCCGATTTAGCGAGGTACAGCATTTCTTTCAAGCATAACCTTCCAACTTTTGTCCCACACGCTGCCTCACCAATAACAATGTCTGCCATTAGTTTGTCACGCTATTATATTCCAACGCCCGTCATTCTCTGGTTTGACCATTAAAAACATGTCACCCTCCACGTCTCTCTCTTGTCTACCCGTCGCATTGACTCCGGTTAATGTTTGCAGAGTCTCCTTTCTTTTTTGTTGTCAAAAATATCCAATGGACATTTACTCGGAGCAAAAACAAAGCACATCATTGTTAATTCCCGCTAAAAGGTCAATTCTGCAATGACAGCTAGTCAATAATTATTCATTCAAAATCAACTTAAGCAGAAGAAGCTTGTCTCATGGGAGCGGCACCATGCCCTTCGCCGCTCTTCAAGTACAACTTCTGCTGCTGGACAAAGGTGGGAGAAGTTGAGAAATAATTTTGTAGATCTTTCCCAACTTTAAACTTATAGTACATTACATGGGAAAAAGTCTGGACACCTGTACACCATCGCCGATATGAGCCATTCCAAAACCATGGCCATTAATATCGGGTTGCCCCCCCCCCCCCCCACGTTTGTGGCTATAACATTCTCCACCCCTTTAGGAAGATTCCATAAGATTTTGGAGGGTGTCTGTGGGAATTTGGGCCCATTTGGAGGTCAGGTACTGACATTGGATGAGAAGACTTGGCTCACATGTTGGGCCTCATGTTGGGCACCAGAAAAAAGACCATGCTCACATGTTGGGCACCAGAAAAAGATCCAGGTCTTATGTTGGATCACACATTGGGCACCAGAAAAAAGACCTCACCCACGTGTTGGACCTCAGGTTGGGCACCAGAAAAAAACCTGGCTCTTATGTTGGATCACACGTTGGGCACCAGAAAAAAGACCTCGCCCGCAAAATATCTGCTTCACATGTTGGGCCTCAGGTTGGGCAGCAGAAAAAAGCCTGGCTCTTCTGTTGGATCACACGTTGAGCACCAGAAATAAGACCGCACCCACATGTTGAGCACTAGAAAAAAAGACCTGGCTCACATGTTGGGCCTCATGTTGGGCACCAGAAAAAGATCTGGCTCTTATGTTGGATCACACGTTGGGCACCAGAAAAAAGACCTCACCCACATGTTGGACCTCAGGTTGGGCACCAGAAAAAAACCTGGCTCTTATGTTGGATCACACGTTGGGCACCAGAAAAAAGACCTGGCGGCTCACATGTTATGCCTCATGTTGGGCACCGGAAAAAGATCTGGCTCTTATGTTGGATCACACGTTGGGCACCAGAAAAAAGACCTCACCCACATGTTGGACCTCAGGTTGGGCACCAGAAAAAAACCTGGCTCTTATGTTGGATCACACGTTGGGCACCAGAAAAAAGACCTAGCGGCTCACATGTTGGGCCTCATGTTGGGCACCGGAAAAAAACCTGGCTCTTTTGTTGAATCACACGTTGGGCACCAGAAAAAGGCCTCGCCCACATGGTATGCCTCACGTTGGGCACCAGAAAAAAGACCTGGTTTTCAGTCAACGTTCCAACTAATCCCAAAGGTGTTCAGTAGGGTTGAGGTCAGGGCTCTGTGCAGGACACTCATGTTCCTCCTTCCATCGCACCTAAATTAGCTTGTTGGATATCCCATTCCAAAACCAAAGCCATTAATGTTGGGTTGCCTCACCACGTTTGTGGCTATAACATCCTCCACCCCTTTGGATAGAATTTACACAAGGTTTTGGAGGGTGTCTGTGGGAATTTGGGCCCGTTTGTAGGTCAAGTACTGATGTTGGATCAGAAGACCTGGCTCACATGTTGGGCCTTGTGTTGGGCACCAGAAAAAAGACCTGGCTGACATGTTGGGCACCAGAAAAAAGACCTCACTCACATGTTGGGCCTCAGGTTGGGCACCAGAAAAAAGACCTGGTGGCTCACATGTTGGGCCTCATGTTGGCCACTAGAAAAAATATCTGGCTCACATGTTGGGCCTCAGGTTGGGCATTAGAAAAAGGCCTGGCTTTTATGTTGGATCACATGTTGGGCACCAGAAATAAGAGCTTGCCCACATGTTAAGCACTAGAAAAAAGACCTGGCTCACATGTTGGGCACCAGAAAAAAAAACTGGCTCTTATGTTGGATCACATGTTGAGCCTTACGTTGGGCACCAGAAAAAAGACCTGGTTTGCAGTCAACGTTCCAACTCATCCCAAAGGTGTTCAGTAGGGTTTAGGTCAGGGCTCTGTGCAGAACACTTAAGTTCCTCCTTCCATCGCACCTAAATGAGCTGGTTGATCATCCTATTCCAAAACCATGGCCATTAATATTGGGTTGCCCCACCACGTTTGTGGCTATAACATCCTCCACCCATTTAGGAAGATTCCATAAGATTTTGGAGGGTGTCTGTGGGAATTTGAGCCCATTTGTAGGTCAAGTACTGATGTTGAATGAGAAGATCTGGCTCTTATGTTGGATCACACATTGGGCACCAGAAAAAAGACCCCGCCCACATGTTAGGCCCCACATTTGGCACCAGAAAAAAGACCCCGCCCACATGTTAGGCCCCACATTTGGCACCAGAAAAAAGACCCAGCTCACATGTTGGGCCTCACGTTGGGCACCAGAAAAAAGACCTCACCCACATGTTGGACCTCAGGTTGGGCACCAGAAAAAAACCTGGCTCTTTTGTTGAATCACACGTTGGGCACCAGAAAAAGGCCTCGCCCACATGGTATGCCTCACGTTGGGCACCAGAAAAAAGACCTGGTTTTCAGTCAACGTTCCAACTAATCCCAAAGGTGTTCAGTAGGGTTGAGGTCAGGGCTCTGTGCAGGACACTCATGTTCCTCCTTCCATCGCACCTAAATTAGCTTGTTGGATATCCCATTCCAAAACCAAAGCCATTAATGTTGGGTTGCCTCACCACGTTTGTGGCTATAACATCCTCCACCCCTTTGGATAGAATTTACACAAGGTTTTGGAGGGTGTCTGTGGGAATTTGGGCCCGTTTGTAGGTCAAGTACTGATGTTGGATCAGAAGACCTGGCTCACATGTTGGGCCTTGTGTTGGGCACCAGAAAAAAGACCTGGCTGACATGTTGGGCACCAGAAAAAAGACCTCACTCACATGTTGGGCCTCAGGTTGGGCACCAGAAAAAAGACCTGGTGGCTCACATGTTGGGCCTCATGTTGGCCACTAGAAAAAATATCTGGCTCACATGTTGGGCCTCAGGTTGGGCATTAGAAAAAGGCCTGGCTTTTATGTTGGATCACATGTTGGGCACCAGAAATAAGAGCTTGCCCACATGTTAAGCACTAGAAAAAAGACCTGGCTCACATGTTGGGCACCAGAAAAAAAAACTGGCTCTTATGTTGGATCACATGTTGAGCCTTACGTTGGGCACCAGAAAAAAGACCTGGTTTGCAGTCAACGTTCCAACTCATCCCAAAGGTGTTCAGTAGGGTTTAGGTCAGGGCTCTGTGCAGAACACTTAAGTTCCTCCTTCCATCGCACCTAAATGAGCTGGTTGATCATCCTATTCCAAAACCATGGCCATTAATATTGGGTTGCCCCACCACGTTTGTGGCTATAACATCCTCCACCCATTTAGGAAGATTCCATAAGATTTTGGAGGGTGTCTGTGGGAATTTGAGCCCATTTGTAGGTCAAGTACTGATGTTGAATGAGAAGATCTGGCTCTTATGTTGGATCACACATTGGGCACCAGAAAAAAGACCCCGCCCACATGTTAGGCCCCACATTTGGCACCAGAAAAAAGACCCCGCCCACATGTTAGGCCCCACATTTGGCACCAGAAAAAAGACCCAGCTCACATGTTGGGCCTCACGTTGGGCACCAGAAAAAGACCTGGCTCTTATGTTGGATCACACTTTGGGCACCAGAAAAAATACCTTGCCCACATGTTGGGATTATGTTGGGCACTGGAAAAAAAACCTGGCTCTTATAATGGATCACATGTTGGGCACCAGAAAAAAGACCTAGCTTGCGTCAATGTGCGTTGAGGGGGTGAGTTGTGTGTTGAGGGGTGAGTTGTGTGTTGAGGGGTGAGTTGTGTGTTGAGGGGCGAGTTGTGCGTTGAGGGGTGAGTTGTGTGTTGAGGGGTGAGTTGTGTGTTGTGGGGTGAGTTGTGCGTTGAGGGGTGAGTTGTGTGTTGAGGGGTGAGTTGTGTGTTGAGGGGTGAGTTGTGTGTTGTGGGGTGAGTTGTGCGTTGAGGGGGGAGTTGTGTGTTGTGGGGTGAGTTGTGCGTTGAGGGGTGAGTTGTGTGTTGAGGGGACGAGTTGTGCGTTGAGGGGCGAGTTGTGCATTGAGGGGTGAGTTGAGTGTTGAGGGGTGAGTTGCGTGTTGAGGGGTGAGTTGCGTGTTGAGGGGTGAGTTGTGTGTTGAGGGGTGAGTTGTGCGTTGAGGGGTGAGTTGTGTGTTGTGGGGTGAGTTGTGCGTTGAGGGGTGAGTTGTGTGTTGAGGGGCGAGTTGTGCGTTGAGGGGCGAGTTGTGCGTTGAGGGGTGAGTTGCGTGTTGTGGGGCGAGTTGTGTGTTGTGAGGCAAGTTGTGTGTTGAGGGGCGAGTTGCGTGTTGAGGGGCGAGTTGTGTGTTGAGGGGTGAGTTGCATGTTGAGGGGTGAGTTGCGTGTTGAGGGGCGAGTTGTGTGTTGAGGGGTGAGTTGCGTGTTGAGGGGTGAGTTGCGTGTTGAGGGGTGAGTTGCGTGTTGAGGGGTGAGTTGCGTGTTGAGGGGTGAGTTGCGTGTTGAGGGGGTGAGTTGTGTGTTGAGGGGGTGAGTTGTGTGTTGAGGGGTGAGTTGTGTGTTGAGGTGGTGAGTTGTGTGTTGTGGGGTGAGTTGTGTGTTGAGGGGTGAGTTGTGTGTTGAGGTGGTGAGTTGTGCGTTGTGGGGCAAGTTGTGTGTTGAGGGGCGAGTTGCGTGTTGAGGGGCGAGTTGTGTGTTGAGGGGGTGAGTTGTGTGTTGAGGGGTGAGTTGTGTGTTGAGGTGGTGAGTTGTGCGTTGTGGGGCAAGTTGTGTGTTGAGGGGCGAGTTGCGTGTTGAGGGGCGAGTTGTGTGTTGAGGGGTGAGTTGCATGTTGAGGGGTGAGTTGCGTGTTGAGGGGCGAGTTGTGTGTTGAGGGGTGAGTTGCGTGTTGAGGGGTGAGTTGCGTGTTGAGGGGGTGAGTTGTGTGTTGAGGGGGTGAGTTGTGTGTTGAGGGGTGAGTTGTGTGTTGAGGTGGTGAGTTGTGTGTTGTGGGGTGAGTTGTGTGTTGAGGGGTGAGTTGTGTGTTGAGGTGGTGAGTTGTGCGTTGTGGGGCAAGTTGTGTGTTGAGGGGCGAGTTGCGTGTTGAGGGGCGAGTTGTGTGTTGAGGGGGTGAGTTGTGTGTTGAGGGGGTGAGTTGTGTGTTGAGGGGTGAGTTGTGTGTTGAGGTGGTGAGTTGTGTGTTGTGGGGTGAGTTGTGTGTTGAGGGGGGGAGTTGTGTTGCTGTTGGTGGAATTTCCGCGTTTTACGCCCCGAGCTGATTGGACCAAATTTGCCTTAAAAAAAAAAAAGAAGAGGAATTAAATAAAATAAGATGATGTATTTTTTTGAGGACCGGAGAGCAATGCTCTGCGCCCCGAGACCGCCCCTTATTGCAGCCTATCAAAGCCTCTGGCTCCAGTCAGGTGCTTCAAAGAAAACGCCCCCCACCATTGGGATTCATGCGTCCGGTGTCCTGAAAGGGGCCGGACACATGAATAGGGGGTGGTGCTAAACATGAATATATCCATTTTATCATATGGGGGGTGGAGAGGAGAGAGGGGGCGGCCCTAATGGACGGGATGGCACTGCTGACCGCCACGCCCACCAGCCATGATCTGCCTGCGTTGCATAGAGAGGCACCGAGACCCAGTGATGACATCACAGTGTATAAAATATTTTATGCAATGAAAATTTTACAGATCCACCAATCTGTTCCTTTGTAATCTCCATCATAGAGTCCCTCATTGCAGAGTCCCCCATTACAGAGTCCCCCCCAATACAGAGTCCCCATTCATAAAGTCCTCCCATCGCAGAGTTCCCATTCATAGAGCCCCCCCGCATGACAGAGTCCCCATTCATAGAGTCCCTCATTGCAGAATCCCCCAATACAGAGTGTCCATTCATAGAGTTCCCATTCATAGAGCCCCCCGCATCACAGAGTTCACATTCATAGAGTCCCCCTTTACAGAGTCCCCGTTCCTAGGGCCCCCCATCACAGAGTTCCCATTCATAGAGCCCCCCCCGCATCACAGAGTCCTGATTCATAGAGTCCCCATTCATAGAGTCCCCCTTTAGAGAGTCCCCCTTTACAGAGTCCCCGTTCATAGGGTCCCCATCACAGAGTCCCCATTCATAGAGTCCCCCCATCACAGAGTCCCCATTCATAGAGTCCCCCCATCACAGAGTCCCCATTCATAGAGTCCCCCCATCACAGAGTCCTCATTCACAGAGTCCCCATTCATAGAGCCCCCCGCATCACAGAGTCCCCATTCATAGAGTCCCCCCATCACAGAGTTCCCATTCATAGAGCCCCCCACATCACAGAGTTCCCTTTCATAGAGCCCCCCGCATCACAGAGTCCCCATCCATAGAGTCCCCATTCATAGAGTCCCCCTTTACAGAGTCCCCGTTCATAGGCTCCCCCATCACAGAGTTTCCATTCATAGAGCTCCCCCGCATCACAGAGTTCCCATTCATAGAGCCCACCGCATCACAGAGTTCCCATTCATAGAGCCCACCGCATCACAGAGTCCCCATTCATAGAGTCCCCCCATCACAGAGTCTCCATTCATAGAGTCCCTCCATCACAGAGTCCCCATTCACAGAGTCCCCATTCATAGAGTCCCCCATAACAGAGTCCCCATTCATAGAGTCCCTATTCATAGAGTCCCACTATCACAGAGTCCCCATTCATAGAGTCCCCCCATCGCAGAGTCCCCATTCATAGGGTCCCCCATCACAGAGTTCCCATTCATAGGGTCCCCCATCACAGAGTCCCCATTTTCAGAGTCCCTCCATCACAGAGTCCCCATTCACAGAGTCCCCATTCATAGAGTTTCACCATCACAAAGGCGTAGCCATGGTGTAGGTGGGACGCCATGGCCCTAGAGCTTGATTGGTAGTTCCGGAGGCCCGCCCTCTTGTACCATGGCCACTCATGACACTGATCTGGGGCAAACCATACCCCATATTCGCCGCCCCCCAGGGGAACCCAAAGAGCCCCCCAATTAATAAATACTGTGTTGGGGTAAGTGTGCGATGATTATTTATGATTGTGGCGGATGGAGCAGCGGGGGCGGGGACGTGTGACTCTCATATGATGATGTCATCCTTTATTACCACCTGTTGGTGGGTCTGGATGGAGATTTGTCTTCTTCCACCATGAATACCGTCCATTGTACCCTCCCCCCCCCCCGCAACCCAATCCATCCTTCATCCATCTCACCGCCCCGGGTCACTGGCTGTTCCCTGACCTCCCCCTATGGGGGGCATTCATTGGCTGGAGGGACACAAAGCCTGCCGTACAGAACCCCCCCCACCCCCCATCCCATCCATAGACCCAGCCAGCCAACCAGAACCGGAGCAGACGGGTCTCATGTATCATGTATGTGCAGGTGTCAGCGACATTCATCGAGGCGCCCGCACATCACCGTATATTAACCTCTTCCATTCCGGGACCCCCGCCTCCCCCCTTTCATACTGAGACCCCCCTCTCCTGCTTTACAGGGACCCCCCTTTCATACTGGGATCCCCCTTCCACACCGGGACACCCTCCCCCTTCCATACTGAGACCCCCCTCCCCCTTCCATACCGGGGCCCCCTCCTCCCTTCCATAACGGGACCCCCTCTTCCATACCGGGACACCCTCCCCCATTCCATACTGAGACCCCCCTCCCCCATCCATACCGGGACCCCCCTTCCATACTAAGACCCCCTTCAATAGTGAGACCCCCCTCCTACCTTCCATACCGAGACACCCTCCCCCTTTCATACTGAGACCCCCCCCCTACCTTCCATACCGGGGCCCCCTCCTCCCTTCCATAACGGGACCCCCCCTTCCATACCGGGGCCCCCTCCTCCCTTCCATAACGGGACCCCCCCTTCCATACCGGGACACCCTCCCCCATTCTATACTGAGACCCCCCTCCCCCTTCCATACCGGGACCCCCCTTCCATACCGGGACCCCCCTTCCATACTGAGACCCCCCCCCTACCTTCCATACCGGGGCCCCCTCCTCGCTTCCATAATGGGACCCCCCCTTCCATACCGGGGCCCCCTCTTCCCTTCCATAACGGGACCCCCCCTTCCACACGGGACACCCCCCCCATTCCATACTGAGACCCCCCTCCCCCTTCAATATCGGGACCCCTCTTCCATACTGGGATCCCCCTTCAATACCAGGACCCCCCTTCCATACCGGGACAACCCCTCCCCCTTCCATACCAGGACCCCCCTCCTCCCTTCCATACCAGGACCCCCCTCCTCCCCTTTCATACCGGGACCCCCCTCCCCCTTAAATACCAGGACCCCCCTTCCATACTGGGACCCCCCTTCCTCCCTTCCTACCCAGACCAATTCTCAGCTTTCAGCACTGCCACACTTTGACAATGACAATTACAATTACACTGATTTGCAGCACTGATGGGCACTGATTGGTACAGATAGGTGGCACTGATAGGCAGTACTGATTGGCATTGATAGGCAGCTCTGATGGGCACTATTTGGTACTGGTAGGCAGCAGTGATTGACACTGATAGGGAGCACTGGTGGGCATTGATTGGAAGGACTGATGGGCGCTTATTGGCACTGATAGGCAGCACTGATGATATCACATTTGATAATTGGCACCGATGGCCACTTATAGGCAGCAGTGATGGGCACTGATTGATACTGATAGGCAGCAGTGATTGGCACTATTGAGGTTGAACCGGGGGGGCGCCGCCTTAAATTGAGAAGTGGGGGGCTGCCGCGAATTGATTGAGAAGTGGGGGTGGGGGGGGGGGGATGCCACGAATTGGCACCTTACAAAAAGAATAAAAAAATATATAAAATAAAGGGGGTTGCCATCCGGGCCCCTGGGGACCTCCGGGCCCCTTACAGGTGTACTGCCTGTACCCTCCTGATGGCGGCCCTGGGTGCCGCTGTTGGTCCTTCATTGCTAATATGAAGCAGCAACGCCACAGCGACATGGTACATCCTTCCCGCCCGAGACTCCTCCCATTTACGTTTTCATTTTCATGGGGAAGGAAGAGCGAAGACGATCGGCGAAGGGGGGGGGGGGCGCACAAACACGGGGGGGACGTATTGGCGCGGCGAGGTCCTTAGGGAGGGAAAACATTTTTTTTTACTTATTCCGAAATCTCATAGTTTGGCGCCTTTTGCCGGTTTGCGTCCAATGGCGATCGTCTCAGGTTTCGTCGATCTGATCGATCGGCGGAGAGATGGGTTTTGACGGCAAAGATGGCGGTTTTGTTACATAGGAGGTGAGGCTGGGAAAAAAAAAAAGCACAAAGTCCGTCAAGTTTCGGCAGAAGGTGAGAGAAGGAAGCGGGCGCGTCCCAGGCGGACCGCCGATCGGATATCAGAGGACTTCCTCTCCACGCCTCGTCTCCCCCCGGCTCAGGTGTCCTTTATTCCATCCAATCACAGGGTGTTAGGTTCCCCTCCCCTCCCCCATCGCTTCTGCGCCAAGCTATTCTCTCCCCTCATCGAGATTTACGTAAAAAATATATATATATTTTTAATCGATGTGTTAATAGGTGTGAGGTCAGGACCGCCATCAGGGGGTTCAGGCAGTACACCTGTAAGGGGCCCGGATGGCAACCCCCCTTTTTTTTTTATTAAACATATTTTTTTTTGTTTTATATTATATATCTTTTTTTATTTATATTTTTGGGTTTTTATTAAAGGGCCCGGAGGTCCCCAGGGCCCTGGATGGCGACCCCCCCCCCCTTTTTTTATATATATATTTTTTATTTTTTTTATTATTAAAGGGCCCGGAGGTCCCCAGGGCCCCGGATTGGCAACCCCCCCTTTTTATATATATATATATATATATATATATATATATATATTTTTTTTTTTTTTTTAAAGGGCCCGGAGGTACCCAGGGCCCCGGATTGGCAACCCCCCCTTTTTTATATATATATATTTTTTCTTTTTTTTATTATTAAAGGGCCCGGATGGCAACCCCCCTTTTTTTATTAAACATATTTTGTTTTTGTTTTATATATATCTTTTTTTATTTATATTTTTGGGTTTTTATTAAAGGGCCCTGAGGTCCCCAGGGCCCCGGATTGGCAAGCCCCCTTTTTTTTTGTATATATTTTTTTATTTACTTATTTATTTTATTATTAAAGGGCCCGGAGGTCCCCAGGGCCCCGGATTGGCAAGCCCCCTTTTTTTTTTGTATATATTTTTTTATTTACTTATTTATTTTATTATTAAAGGGCCGGAGGTCCCCAGGCCCCCGGATGGCAACCCCCCTTTATTTATATATATATATATATTTATATTATTTAAGGGCCCGGAGGTTCCCAGGGCCCTGGATTGGCAACCCCCCCTTTTTTTATATATATATATTTTTAATTTTTTTTGTTATTAAAGGGCCCGGAGGTCCTCAGGGCCCCGGATTGGCAACCCCCCCTTTTTATATATATATATATATATATATATATATATATATATATATATATATTTTTTTTAAAGGGCCCGGAGGTACCCAGGGCCCCGGATTGGCAACCCCCCCTTTTTTATATATATATTTTTTTTATTTTTTTTATTATTAAAGGGCCCGGATGGCAACCCCCCTTTTTTTATATATATATTTTTTATTTTTTTTATTATTAAAGGGCCCGGATGGCAACCCCCTATTTTTTTATTAAACATATTTTGTTTTTGTTTTATATATATCTTTTTTTATTTATATTTTTGGGTTTTTATTAAAGGGCCCTGAGGTCCCCAGGGCCCCGGATTGGCAAGCCCCCTTTTTTTTTGTATATATTTTTTTATTTACTTATTTATTTTATTATTAAAGGGCCCGGAGGTCCCCAGGGCCCCGGATTGGCAAGCCCCCTTTTTTTTTTTGTATATATTTTTTTATTTACTTATTTATTTTATTATTAAAGGGCCGGAGGTCCCCAGGCCCCCGGATGGCAACCCCCCTTTATTTATATATATATATATATTTATATTATTTAAGGGCCCGGAGGTTCCCAGGGCCCTGGATTGGCAACCCCCCCTTTTTTTATATATATATATTTTTTTGTTTTTTTGTTATTAAAGGGCCCGGAGGTCCCCAGGGCCCCGGATTGGCAACCCCCCCCCCTTTTTTTATATATATATATATTTTATTTTTATTTTATTTTTTTATCAAAGGGCCCTGGAGGACCCCAGGGCCTGGGGTGGCTACCCTCCACCTTTTTAATATATTTTTTTAAGGAGCCCAGAGGTCCACAATTTGTGGCACCCTCACACTTCTCAATTCACGCCCCCCCCCCCCCGCTTCTCAATTCCCCAGGGCCCTGGATGGCAACCCCCCCCTTTTTTATATCTATATATATATATATATATTTATTATTAAAGGGCCCAGAGGTCCCCAGGGCCCTGGATGGCAACCCCCCCCCCCTTTATATATATATATTTTATTATTTAAGGGCCCTGGATTGGCAACCCCCCCCCCGTTTTTTTTATATATATTTTTAATATATTTTTTTTAAGGAGCCCAGAGGTCTCCAATTCGTGGCACGCTTCTCAATAAGCGGCGGCCCCTGCTTCAGGAGGCCCATGCCTGTAAGGGGCCCCATTATTCCTGATGGCGACCCTGTGTGGGGTACCTGAGGAAAGGGGGAGGGGTCTTAAATCCCCCTCTGCAGAAAAAGCCCCGGGGGGAGGGGTTACAGAAAGATCTTATTGGGACTTAAACGCGTCACGAAACTGATCGGCGCTCATGAGAGTGGGCGGGGCAAAGAGACCACCGATGGCGGTTTATTGATCTTTTTATTTTTATTGATTTAATTTCAGGTATTTATACGGCGCCCCCAACTGGCGAATCACGTCACTTGTTACATCATTGTACATTCCCACCAGTCCCTGCCCCCCAAGAGCTTACAGTCTAAGGTCCTTACGTGTGACCACGCCATTGCTGAACGACGCAATCGCACTTTGCCGGGAAGCCGTCCTATGATGTTTTCCCGTGCGCGCTTCTCGCGTGCCCCCCCCCCCCCTGCGGCTCGCATTCCTTCTAATGCAGAGTAAAGAGCCAATCACAGCTGATCACAGATCGGAGTAAAGAGCCAATCACAGCTGATCACAGATCGGAGTAAAGAGCCAATCACAGCTGATCACAGATCGGAGTAAAGAGCCAATCACAGCTGATCACAGATCGGTATAAAGAGCCAATCACAGCTGATCACAGATCGGTATAAAGAGCCAATCACAGCTGATCACAGATCGGAGTAAAGAGCCAATCACAGCTGACCACAGATTGGGATAAAGAGCCAATCACAGCTGATCACAGTTTGGGATAAAGAGCCAATCACAGCTGATCACAGATCGGAGTAAAGAGCCAATCACAGCTGATCACAGATCGGTATAAAGAGCCAATCACAGCTGATCACAGATCGGGATAAAGAGCCAATCACAGCTGATCACAGATCGGAGTAAAGAGCCAATCACAGCTGATCACAGTTTGGGATAAAGAGCCAATCACAGCTGATCACAGATCGGAGTAAAGAGCCAATCACAGCTGATCACAGATCGGAGTAAAGAGCCAATCACAGCTGATCACAGATCGGTATAAAGAGCCAATCACAGCTGATCACAGATCGGAGTAAAGAGCCAATCACAGCTGATCACAGTTTGGGATAAAGAGCCAATCACAGCTGATCACAGATCGGGATAAAGAGCCAATCACAGCTGATCACAGATCGGTATAAAGAGCCAATCACAGCTGATCACAGTTTGGGATAAAGAGCCAATCACAGCTGATCACAGATCGGTATAAAGAGCCAATCACAGCTGATCACAGTTTGGGATAAAGAGCCAATCACAGCTGATCACAGATCGGAGTAAAGAGCCAATCACAGCTGATCACAGATCGGGATAAAGAGCCAATCACAGCTGATCACAGATCGGGATAAAGAGCCAATCACAGCTGATCACAGATCGGGATAAAGAGCCAATCACAGCTGATCACAGATCGGGATAAAGAGCCAATCACAGCTGATCACAGATCGGAGTAAAGAGCCAATCACAGCTGATCACAGATCGGAGTAAAGAGCCAATCACAGCTGATCACAGATCGGGATAAAGAGCCAATCACAGCTGATCACAGATCAGAGTAAAGAGCCAATCACAGCTGATCACAGATCGGAGTAAAGAGCCAATCACAGCTGATCACAGATCGGGATAAAGAGCCAATCACAGCTGATCACAGATCGGGATAAAGAGCCAATCACAGCTGATCACAGATCAGAGTAAAGAGCCAATCACAGCTGATCACAGATCGGTATAAAGAGCCAATCACAGCTGATCACAGATCGGTATAAAGAGCCAATCACAGCTGATCACAGATCGGAGTAAAGAGCCAATCACAGCTGATCACAGATCGGGATAAAGAGCCAATCACAGCTGATCACAGATCGGAGTAAAGAGCCAATCACAGCTGATCACAGATCGGAGAAAAGAGCCAATCACAGCTGATCACAGATCGGAGAAAAGAGCCAATCACAGCTGATCACAGATCGGTATAAAGAGCCAATCACAGCTGATCACAGATCGGTATAAAGAGCCAATCACAGCTGATCACAGATCGGTATAAAGAGCCAATCACAGCTGATCACAGATCGGGATAAAGAGCCAATCACAGCTGATCACAGATCGGAGTAAAGAGCCAATCACAGCTGATCACAGATCGGGATAAAGAGCCAATCACAGCTGATCACAGATCGGGATAAAGAGACAATCACAGCTGATCACAGATCAGAGTAAAGAGCCAATCACAGCTGATCACAGATCGGTATAAAGAGCCAATCACAGCTGATCACAGATCGGTATAAAGAGCCAATCACAGCTGATCACAGATCGGAGTAAAGAGCCAATCACAGCTGATCACAGATCGGAGAAAAGAGCCAATCACAGCTGATCACAGATCGGTATAAAGAGCCAATCACAGCTGATCACAGATCGGGATAAAGAGCCAATCACAGCTGATCACAGATCGGTATAAAGAGCCAATCACAGCTGATCACAGATCGGAGTAAAGAGCCAATCACAGCTGATCACAGATCGGAGTAAAGAGCCAATCACAGCTGCTGATCACAGATCGGAGTAAAGAGCCAATCACAGCTGATCACAGATCGGTATAAAGAGCCAATCACAGCTGATCACAGATCGGGATAAAGAGCCAATCACAGCTGATCACAGATCGGAGTAAAGAGCCAATCACAGCTGATCACAGATCGGAGTAAAGAGCCAATCACAGCTGATCACAGATCGGGATAAAGAGCCAATCACAGCTGATCACAGATCGGGATAAAGAGCCAATCACAGCTGATCACAGATCGGAGTAAAGAGCCAATCACAGCTGATCACAGATCGGAGTAAAGAGCCAATCACAGCTGATCACAGATCGGGATAAAGAGCCAATCACAGCTGATCACAGATCAGAGTAAAGAGCCAATCACAGCTGATCACAGATCGGAGTAAAGAGCCAATCACAGCTGATCACAGATCGGAGTAAAGAGCCAATCACAGCTGATCACAGATCGGTATAAAGAGCCAATCACAGCTGATCACAGATCGGGATAAAGAGCCAATCACAGCTGATCACAGATCGGAGTAAAGAGCCAATCACAGCTGATCACAGATCGGAGTAAAGAGCCAATCACAGCTGATCACAGATCGGGATAAAGAGCAATCACAGCTGATCACAGATCGGGATAAAGAGCCAATCACAGCTGATCACAGATCGGAGTAAAGAGCCAATCACAGCTGATCACAGATCGGAGTAAAGAGCCAATCACAGCTGATCACAGATCGGGATAAAGAGCCAATCACAGCTGATCACAGATCAGAGTAAAGAGCCAATCACAGCTGATCACAGATCGGAGTAAAGAGCCAATCACAGCTGATCACAGATCGGGATAAAGAGCCAATCACAGCTGATCACAGATCGGGATAAAGAGCCAATCACAGCTGATCACAGATCAGAGTAAAGAGCCAATCACAGCTGATCACAGATCGGAGTAAAGAGCCAATCACAGCTGATCACAGATCGGAGTAAAGAGCCAATCACAGCTGATCACAGATCGGTATAAAGAGCCAATCACAGCTGATCACAGATCGGGATAAAGAGCCAATCACAGCTGATCACAGATCGGAGTAAAGAGCCAATCACAGCTGATCACAGATCGGAGTAAAGAGCCAATCACAGCTGATCACAGATCGGGATAAAGAGCCAATCACAGCTGATCACAGATCGGGATAAAGAGCCAATCACAGCTGATCACAGATCGGAGTAAAGAGCCAATCACAGCTGATCACAGATCGGAGTAAAGAGCCAATCACAGCTGATCACAGATCGGGATAAAGAGCCAATCACAGCTGATCACAGATCAGAGTAAAGAGCCAATCACAGCTGATCACAGATCGGAGTAAAGAGCCAATCACAGCTGATCACAGATCGGGATAAAGAGCCAATCACAGCTGATCACAGATCGGGATAAAGAGCCAATCACAGCTGATCACAGATCAGAGTAAAGAGCCAATCACAGCTGATCACAGATCGGTATAAAGAGCCAATCACAGCTGATCACAGATCGGTATAAAGAGCCAATCACAGCTGATCACAGATCGGGATAAAGAGCCAATCACAGCTGATCACAGATCGGAGTAAAGAGCCAATCACAGCTGATCACAGATCGGAGAAAAGAGCCAATCACAGCTGATCACAGATCGGTATAAAGAGCCAATCACAGCTGATCACAGATCGGTATAAAGAGCCAATCACAGCTGATCACAGATCGGTATAAAGAGCCAATCACAGCTGATCACAGATCGGGATAAAGAGCCAATCACAGCTGATCACAGATCGGAGTAAAGAGCCAATCACAGCTGATCACAGATCGGGATAAAGAGCCAATCACAGCTGATCACAGATCGGGATAAAGAGCCAATCACAGCTGATCACAGATCAGAGTAAAGAGCCAATCACAGCTGATCACAGATCGGTATAAAGAGCCAATCACTAAGTAAATAAATAAACCCCCCCACCCACCCTAGATCCAATCCCCTTACTTATTGACCGTTGGGGTCAGGGAGGGTAATACCGAAAGCCCCCCCCTCTACCCCGTAGCCAATTTAGCTTTGCCTATTTACTCTAGTACTCTATCCCTCAAGTATCCCCCTGAGTAATTCCCTATCTGGGGGTTACCGGTCTGCACACTCCTGTGTCACTCCAGGTCGCGATACTCCCGCCTCATCTAGTCCTCCGTCTACCTCCACTTTATTAGTTAAATCATAGATTATTCTACATTGCTCGTCTAGATTAACCCCTAGATCTCGGATAATCCCTATTACTTCCTCCCCTTCCTCTTCTCCCCCCCCCACCCCCCCAGGGAAGCCCCTCCCCCCCCCCTGGTACCTCGACCCCCCGATAGTGGTCTCGCCTTGGGAGTGACCAACCTCCCTCAAGTGGCCTCCCCCTATTAATCCCCCCCCTCCCTCCCTCTACTGATTTGGTTTTCCTTTAGAGTAAATATACTAATTTTCCTAGGGTGCTTTCGCTTTATGTCCTACATGATATAATACATATGTAAATACTTCCACTGCACACAGTATCCGATATAACCTTACTAGCATCACCCAATATTCTTATCATACCTCCAGAGGGAGGAACCAGAAAGACAGGAAACAAGCCAAAACACCAATTCTATCGTACATTGTAACATTACCTAATTCTTCAGCCATAGTTTCTCTTAATAGATGTATTGTCCATATAGTTTCCCTCCGGTCTATTCCCCGTATCTATTCATCATACTTTCTTAGTCTTAAACCACTTTCTAAGTCACCCCTTACAGATTCCAAGTAATAGTTACATTCATTTTTATATTCCTCTTAATGTCTGGTTTATCAATTACAACTGACCTTTTTGAGGTCCAAGAGTCCCCTCCCCCCCCATCCCCATCCCCTGTGTATCTGTTCCCTTATTTGTGTCTATGAATTAATACGTGTAGACCCCCCCCCTTCCCCCTTCCCCCCCCCCTACCCTGTGTCTTGTGATTATGTCCCCCTCTCTAGTGATCTTGTGGAGTGTCATCCAATTGAATGGTCTATTGTCTCTCAAAATTTATTCCCTCCCTTTACCCTTGTATAGTGTATATTAATTATTTTATTTATAGTGTATTGTGTAGTGTAAAGAGCCAATCACAGCTGATCACAGATCGGAGAAAAGAGCCAATCACAGCTGATCACAGATCGGTATAAAGAGCCAATCACAGCTGATCACAGATCGGGATAAAGAGCCAATCACAGCTGATCACAGATCGGTATAAAGAGCCAATCACAGCTGATCACAGATCGGAGTAAAGAGCCAATCACAGCTGATCACAGATCGGAGTAAAGAGCCAATCACAGCTGATCACAGATCGGAGTAAAGAGCCAATCACAGCTGATCACAGATCGGTATAAAGAGCCAATCACAGCTGATCACAGATCGGGATAAAGAGCCAATCACAGCTGATCACAGATCGGAGTAAAGAGCCAATCACAGCTGATCACAGATCGGAGTAAAGAGCCAATCACAGCTGATCACGATCACACAGGGGACATCTACACTGATCACTGTCCTGATTATCAGTTTCGCCTATCAGTGCGAGTGCTGAAAGGTGAGAATTGGGGGGGGGGGGGCAGAAAGGGGGGAGTGCCTGGTATTGGGGGGGCAGAAAGGGGGACAGGAAGGGGGGGAAGTGCCCGGAATAATCAGGGGGGGGGGGGCGGTATTGTAGGGTGCTGGTATTGAGGGGGGCAGGAAGGGGGGGAGTGCCTGGTATTAAGGGGGGGGCGGTATTGGGGGGGGCTGCTAGTATTGGGGGGCAGGAAGGGGGGAGTGCCTGGTATTGGGGGGGGGGAATGCCTGGTATTGGGGGGGGCAGACAGGTGGACAGGAGGGGGGGTGCCTGGTATTAAGGGGGGCGGTATTGGGGGGTGCTGGTATTGAGGGGGGCAGGAAGGGGGAGTGCCTGGTGTTGGGGGGGGGGATGCCTGGTATTGGGGGGGCAGAAAGGGGGACAGGAAGGGGGGAGGGTGCCTGGTATTGGGGGGGCAGGAAGGGGGGAGTGCCTGGTATTAAGGAGGGGGCCGGTATTGGGGGGTTCTGGTATTGGGGGGGGCAGGAAGGGGGGAGTGCCTGGTATTGGGGGGGGATGTCTGGTATTTGGGGGGGCAGAAAGGGGGACAGGAAGGAGGGGAGTGCCCGGTATTAAGGGGGGGCGGGTGGGGGGTATTGGGGGGGTGCTGGTATTGGGGGGGGGCAGGAAGGGGGGAGTGCCTGGTATTGGGGGGGGAATGTCTGGTATTGGGGGGGCAGAAAGGGGGACAGGAAGGGGGGAGTGCCTGGTATTAAGGGGGGCGGTATTGAGGGGTGCTGGTATTGAGGGGGGCAGGAAGGGGGGGAGTGCCTGGTATTGGGGGGCAAAAAAGGGGGACAGGAAGGGGGGAGTGCCTGGTATTGGGGGGAACAGGAAGGGGGAGTGCCTGGTATTAAGGGGGGGGCGGTATTGGGGGGGTGCTGGTATTGGGGGGGCAGGAAGGGGGGAGTGCCTGGTATTGGGGGGGGAATGTCTGGTATTGGGGGGGCAGGCAGGAAGGGGACAGGAAGGGGGATGGGAGTGCCTGGTATTAAGGGGGGGGGGGCGGTATTTGGGGGGTGCTGGTATTGAGGGGGGCAGGAAGGGGGGGAGTGCCTGGTATTGGGGGCAAAAAGGGGGACAGGAAGGGGGGGAGTGCCTGGTATTGGGGGGACAGGAAGGGGGGAGTGCCTGGTATTAAGGGGGGGCGGTATTGGGGGGGGGGTGCTGGTATTGGGGGGCAGGAAGGGGGGAGTGCCTGGTATTGGGGGGGGGGAATGTCTGGTATTGGGGGGGGCAGAAAGGGGGACAGGAAGGGGGGGTAAGTGCCTGGGTATTAAGGGGGGGGCCGGTATTGGGGGGTGCTGATATTGAGGGGGGCAGGAAGGGGGGAGTGCCTGGTATTGGGGGGCAAAAAGGGGGACAGGAAGGGGGGAGTGCCTGGTATTGGGGGGACATGAAGGGGGGAGTGCCTGGTATTAAGGGGGGGCGGTATTGGGGGGGGGTGCTGGTATTGGGGGGGCAGGAAGGGGGGAGTGCCTGGTATTGGGGGGGGGGTGTCTGGTATTGGGGGGGCAGAAAGGGGGACAGGAAGGGGGGGAGTGCCTGCCTGGTATAAGGGGGGGCGGTATGGGGGGGGGTGGGGGGGGGGGGTGCTGGTATTGATGAGGGGGGCAGGAAGGGGGGAGTGCCTGGTATTGGGGGGCAGAAAGGGGGACAGGAAGGGGGAGTGCCTGGTATTGGGGGGCAAGAGGGGGGAGTGCCTGGTATTAAGGGGGGGGCGGTATTGGGGGGTGCTGGTATTTGGGGGGGCAGGAAGGGGGGAGTGCCTGGTATTGGGGGGGGAATGTCTGGTATTGGGGGGGCAGAGAAAGGGGGACAGGAAGGGGGGGAGTGCCTGGTATAAAGGGGGGGCGGTATTGGGGGGGTGCTGGTATTGAGGGGGCAGGAGGGGGGAGTGCCGGTATTGGGGGGCAGAAAGGGGGGACAGGAAGGGGGGAGTGCCTGGTATTGGGGGGCAGGAAGGGGGGAGTGCCTGGTATTGGGGGGGATGTCTCTGGTATTGGGGGGGGGGGGCAGAAAGGGGGACAGGAAGGGGGGGGAGTGCCCGGTATTGGGGAGGGAATGCCCGGTATTGGGGGGGTGTCGGTATTGGGGGGGGGGCAGAAAGGGAGGAGTGCCTGGTATTGGGGGGAATGCCTAGTATGGGGGGGAGGGCCGGTATTGGGGGGCAGGAAGAGGGAAGTGCTCGGTATTGGGGGAGTGCCCAGTATTGGGGGGAGGGTCCGATATTGGGGGGGGGAGGGCAGAAAGGGGGAGTGCCCGGTATTTGGGGGGAGTGCCTGGTATTGGGGGGGGAGTGGGGGGGGGAGAGTGCCGGTATTGGGGCGGTAGAAGGGGGTGAGGGGTTGTGGGCAGAAAGGGGGGAGTGTCTGGTATTGGGGGGGGGAGTGCTGGTATTGGGGGGGGGCAGGGAAGGGGGGGAGGGGGAGTGCCTGGTATTGGGGGGGGCCCGGTATTGGGGGGGGCCTGGTATTGGGGGGGGGAGGGCCCGGATCAGGACTGAGGGCTCCTGAGAGGAGTACTGAGGCCGGGTGCTGTGATTTTTTTTTTAGGAAGCTATGTACAGCCGGCCCCTCCCACCAGCCATGATCTGCCTGCATTGCATAGAGAAGCACAGAGACCCAGTGATGATGACCCCTCCACCCCACAGATCCCATCTCCCTGATCCTTCCGCCCCACAGATCCCATCGCCTCGACCCCTCCACAATGCAGAACTTATCTCCCAATCCATCTGCCCTGCAGATCTCTCTGCCCCTCACTGCTCCAATCCCTCCACCCCACAAATCCCGTCACCCCTGTTTTCTACGCCTCCATCCCTCCGTCCCTCCGTCCCATCACTCCACCAGATCCCTCTGCCCAGCAGATCCCATCGCTTTGATCCCCCCCACCTTGATCCCTCCGCCCCGGCGTGGGGCTGATTTGCAGTGGAATTTCTCGATCTGGCCGGGTTCTCGGCGGCGGGGGATTCATTATTCATTTGTCACCGATCTCTTTGTTTGCACATCTGTGCAGATTATGGAGCATTGTGAGGAGTTGGCAGGCGAAGCGCGTTGCACAATCTTATCTGGGAATCCGGTAGCCGCGTTTTTCTGCATCATCTCTACATACCTGTGTGGTCATGTGTGACCCCCCCCTCCCCCCATCACACCCGAGGAGGGAGATCCAATCCCTCATTTAAAAAGCCCAACACCCAACTTACATGAAGATCGAAAAATCATCATCCTGCCCATCCCCCCCACTGATCACCAATGTAAGGGACATTCTTCCCACTGATCACCGATGTAAGGAACATTCTTCCCACTGATCACCAATGTAAGGGACATTCTTCTCACTGATCACCAATGTAAGGGACATTCTTCCCACTGATCACCAATGTAAGGAACATTCTTCTCACTGATCACCAATGTAAGGGACATTCTTCTCACTGATCACCAATGTAAGGGACATTCTTCTCACTGATCACCAATGTAAGGGACATTCTTCTCACTGATCACCAATGTAAGGGACATTCTTCTCACTGATCACCAATGTAAGGGACATTCTTCTCACTGATCACCAATGTAAGGGACATTCTTCTCACTGATCACCAATGTAAGGGACATTCTTCTCACTGATCACCAATGTAAGGGGGACATTCTTCTCACTGATCACCAATGTAAGGGACATTCTTCCCACTGATCACCAATGTAAGGGACATTCTTCTCACTGATCACCAATGTAAGGGACATTCTTCTCACTGACCACCAATGTAAGGGACATTCTTCTCACTGATCACCAATGTAAGGGACATTCTTCCTACTGATCACCAATGTAAGGGACATTCTTCTCACTGATCACCAATGTAAGGGACATTCTTCCTACTGATCACCAATGTAAGGGACATTCTTCTCACTGATCACCAATGTAAGGGACATTCTTCTCACTGATCACCATGTAAGGGGACATTCTTCTCTGACCACAATGATAAGGACATTTCTTCACACTCACCAATGTAAGGGACATTCTTCTCACTGATCACCAATGTAAGGGACATTCTTCTCACTGATCACCAATGTAAGGGACATTCTTCTCACTGATCACCAATGTAAGGGACATTCTCTCACTGATCACCAATGTAAGGGACATTCTTCTCACTGATCACCAATGTAAGGGACATTCTTCCCACTGATCACCAATGTAAGGGACATTCTTTCTTCTTTCCCACTGATCACCAATGTAAGGGACATTCTCCCACTGATCACCAAATGTAAGGACATTCTTCTCACTGATCACCAATGTAAGGGACATTCTTCTCCCTGATCACCAATGTAGGGACATTCTTCTCACTGATCACCAATGTAAGGGACATTCTTCTCACTGATCACCAATGTAAGGAACATCTTCTCCACTGATCACGAATGTAAGGGAACATTCCTTCTCACTGATCACCAATGTAAGGGACATTCTTCTCACTGATCACCAATGTAAGGGACATCTTTCTCACTGATCACCAATGTAAGGGACATTCTTCTCACTGATCACCAATGTAAGGACATTCTTCTCACTGATCACCAATGTAAGGGACATTCTTCTCACTGATCACCAATGTAAGGGACATTCTTCCCACTGATCACACCAATGTAAGGGACATTCTTCTCACTGATCACCAATGTAAGGAACATTCTTCTCACTGATCACCAATGTAAGGGACATTCTTCTCACTGATCACCAATGTAAGGAACATTCTTCTCACTGATTCACCCAATGTAAGGGACATTCTTCCCACTGATCACCAATGTAAGGGACATTCTTCTCACTGATCACCAATGTAAGGAACATTTTCCTCACTGATCACCAATGTAAGGGACATTCTTCTCACTGATCACCATGTAAGGGACATTCTTCCTACTGATCACCAATGTAAGGGACATTCTTCTCACTGATCACCAATGTAAGGGACATTCTTCCCACTGATCACCAATGTAAGGGACATTCTTCTCACTGATCACCAATGTAAGGGACATTCTTCTCACTGATCACCAATGTAAGGGACATTCTTCTCACTGATCACCAATGTAAAGGGACATTCTTCCTACTGATCACCAATGTAAGGGACATTCTTCTCACTGATCACCAATGTAAGGGACATTCTTCTTCCCACTGATCACCATGTAAGGGACATTCTTCTCACTGATCACCAATGTAAGGGACATTCTTCCCACTGATCACCAATGTAAGGGACATTCTTCTCACTGATCACCAATGTAAGGGACATTCTTCTCACTGATCACCAATGTAAGGGACATTCTTCTCACTGATCACCAATGTAAGGGACATTCTTCTCACTGATCACCAATGTAAGGGACATTCTCTGGGAGTTCCCGGGATCTGAAGGTTCCTCTAGAAGTTTCTTTCTTCTAGTTCTCGGGACACTTTCACTTAGATGGTCCTCGCCACCTGTCCTAAACCTGCCCCTGTCCCCCTCCCCCTT